>JAXLNO010000065.1:67809-288711 GCA_038087875.1 Malacoraja senta | reverse complement strand
ATTGTCATTCTGCAATCTATTTTTAAATATGGAAGAGTGCACAATAATAAAAGATTCGTCAACATCTCCCGGCAAATGGGAAAATTGATCTTGTGGGACATCTCGCACGAGGGACGGCAGCAGTGACCTGAAGCGACGGAGTGGATGTGGCCCGCCAGTCCTCGTTGCTCTGTGTGCGTGTGTGTCTGGGACCGGACTGTCCCCAGCACACCCCCCCCCCTCCCCCGGCCTGCTGTCACACCCGCTGAGAGGTGGGATGTGTGATCTGAGAAATGCAGTTGGATTGCTGTCCTCTTTGGAACCAGGGCTCTGGCAGTCTCTGTCGTATCAATTTTCCCCAGCACCACACAGCTTGTCGCTGTGAATTTGCAAGGCCACGCAGCAGGAACAGTATAGCAAACTGCTGGCATGGCAGAGTATGGGGGCAGGGGAGCGGGAGTGGGGGGGGGGGAGCGGGGACGATTCCTTGTGTGCAGGGGAACTGTGGCCTGGCTGCGTCCCTTGATGACCGAGGAGAGGGAGGGGGAGCTGACGAGGAGAGGAGAGGATGTTGATGTTGAGTGGGGCTGTGCCCTGCCAGTTGCCACCTGGAAACAAGGTTTCATCCTAGGTTTCATCCAAGGTTTCATCCTTCCCTTTACCGACATCTCTTCTCTCTCTCTCTCCCGCTCTCTCACACACTCTCTCTCTCTCTCCCTCTCTCCCGCTCTCACACACTCTCTCTCTCACCATGATGCCTGCCTGCACCCACAGGCAGTCATGAAGCCTGGCAGATGAAGCAGTTTTATCCTGCCTTCACTGCCCTTCCTGGCCCCTGCCCCACTCCACCACAGGATGTCTTGCGGCGCTGGGAACAACTGATACGCACGATGCAGGAGACGTGACAAGAGGCCGCTTTTAAAGGCTGCCCTCTAGCTCGGAAATAATGAGGCACGGGAAAGGGAGAGCGAGAGATGGGGCAAAGTTGGGCAAGAGGAGAGGGAGAGAGAGAGAGAGGGAGATGTGAGTGAGAGACGGAAGGAGCGAGAGAGAGAGAGAATAAGAGTGTGAAAGAGTGAGAGTGTGGGAGAGAGGGAGAAAGAGGAAGCGTGGGAGAGAGAGAGAGAGAGAGAGAGAGAGAGAGAGAGAGAGAGAGAGAGAGAGAGAGAGAGAGAGAGAGAGAGAGAGAGAGAGAGAGAGAGAGAGAGAGAGAGAGAGAGAGAGAGAGAGTGAGAGTGTGGGGGAGATGGAGAAAGTGGAAGTGTGAGAGAGTGAGATAAGATAAAGAAGGAGGTACGGAATAAGAGAGGGAGAGCAAGGGAGACAGAGAGTGGGGGAGATGAGAGAGGGAGAAAAGGAAACTGCGAGTGGGAGAGTGAGAGGTCATGAGAGAATGAGAGCAAATGGGCAAGAGATTGAGAGAAAAAAGGCAAGGAAATGAGAGTGAGCATGAGCAAGTGAACGGGAAAAAGGTAAAAAAGAGCAAAGAGGGAGAGAAAGTAAATAATCTACTAATGTACTCAGGAACAAAAAGATAATAGGAGCATGAGGCCATAAGATCATGTGATAGGAGCAGGATTAGGCCATTCGGCCCATCATGGTTGATCTATCTCTCCCTCCTGTACTCCACAAGTTACACCCCTCCCGCCTTAAAAGGATCCATTTATTCCAAGTCTCTTTTCTATGAGTCAGCCAGTTCTCAATCCATGCTAACACTTCTCCAGTACCTTGGCTTGGTAATTTAGGTAGCAGCCGTTTATGTGACACGTTGTCAATGGCGTTTGGAAATGTAAATACGCTACATACAAGGGTTACAACTCTCTCCTCTTACATCTTCAAGGCATGTGAGCAAATTTGTCAAATATAATTCCTTTCATACAAACATGTTAACCAGGTTTAATTACATTTGGCCATCTTTGATGATTGACTCCAGCATCATTGTCAATAATAGTTGTTGGACTAACTAGCCTGTAATTCCCTGCCTTCTGCCAATCTCCTTCTTTGGAACAAAACAATGGTTGATTTTCAATCTTCTGATCCCCCTCTGGAGTTTAGGGAGATGTTCATAGAGTGATACAGTGTGGAAACAGACCATTGGCCCAACTTCCCCGACCGACATGTCCCACCTGCCTGTGTTTGGCTATCCCTCTAAACCTATCCTATCATATCTGTCCAATTGTTTCTTAAACGTTGCCATAGTACCTGCCACAACTGCCCCTTCCAGCAGTTTGTTCCATACACCCACGACCCTTTGTGTAAAAAAGTTACCGCTCAGGTAAAAAGTTACCATTAAATCTTCTCCCCTCCCATACCTTAAATCAAAGTCCTCTGGTTCTCGATTCCCCTACTCTGGGCAAGAGATTCTGTGCGTTTTATTGATTTATTCCTCTCAATTTTTAAGATCACCCCGCATCCTCCTGCGCTCCAAGGAGTAGAATCCTAGGCTGCTTAACCGCTCCCTATAGCTCAGGCCCTTAAGTCCTGGCCATGTCCTCATAATTCTTCTCTGCACCCTTTCCAGCTTGACAATAGATTTCCTATAATATGGTGCCCAAAAGTGAACACAATACTCTAACATCTGTATCTCTAAACTAAACTATCCAACGTGACATCAGTGTATTTGTGGACACAGATGGACTCAAGGGATGGCACTGTGGTGCAGCGGTAGAGTTGCTGCCTTACATAGAAACATGGAAACATAGAAAATAGGTGCAGGAGTAGGCCATTCGGCCCTTCGAGCCTGCACCGCCTTTCAATATGATCATGGCTGATCATCCAACTCAGTATCCTGTACCTGCTTTCTCTCCATACCCCCTGATCCCTTTAGCCACAAGGGCCACATCTAACTCCCTCTTAAATATAGCCAATGAACTGGCCTCAACTACCCTCTGTGGCAGAGAATTCCAGAGATTCACCACTCTCTGTGTGAAAAATGTTTTCCTCATCTCGGTCCTAAAAGATTTCCCCCTTATCCTTAAACTGTGAACCCTTGTTCTGGACTTCCCCAACATTGGGAACAATCTTCCTGCATCTAGCCTGTCCAACCCCTTAAGAATTTTGTACGTTTCTATAAGATCCCCCCTCAATCTTCTAAATTCTAGCGAGTACAAACCGAGTCTATCCAGTCTTTCTTCATATGAAAGTCCTGACATCCCAGGAATCTGGTGAACCTTCTCTGTACTCCCTCTGTGGCAAGAATGTCTTTCCTCAGATTAGGAGACCAAAACTGTACGCAATACTCCAGGTGTGGTCTCACCAAGACCCTGTACAACTGCAGTAGAACCTCCCTGCTCCTATACTCAAATCCTTTTGCTATGAATGCTAACATACCATTCGCCTTCTTCACTGCCTGCTGCACCTGCATGCCTACTTTTAATGACTGGTGTACCATGACACCCAGGTCTCGTTGCATCTCCCCTTTTCCTAATCGGCCACCATTCAGATAATAGTCTACTTTCCTGTTTTTGCCACCAAAGTGGATAACCTCACATTTATCCACATTATACTGCATCTGCCATGCATTTGCCCACTCACCCAGCCTATCCAAGTCACCTTGCAGCCTCCGAGCATCCTCCTCACAGCTAACACTGCCACCCAGCTTTGTGTCATCCGCAAACTTGGAGATGTTGCATTCAATTCCCTCGTCCAAATCATTAATATATTTCGTAAATAGCTGGGGTCCCAGCACTGAGCCTTGCGGTACCCCACTAGTCACTGCCTGCCATTGTGAAAAGGACCCGTTTACTCCTACTCTTTGCTTCCTGTCTGCCAGCCAGTTCTCTATCCATATCAATACTGAACCCATGTGCTTTAAGTTTGTATACTAATCTCTTATGTGGGACCTTGTCGAAAGCCTTCTGAAAGTCCAGATATAACACATCCACTGGTTCTCCCTTATCCACTCTACTAGTTACATCCTCGAAAAATTCTATAAGATTCGTCAGACATGATTTACCTTTCATAAATCCATGCTGACTTTGTCCAATGATTTCACCACTTTCCAAATGTGCTGCTATCCCATCTTTTATAACTGATTCTAGCAGTTTCCCCACTACCGACATTAGACTAACTGGTCTGTAATTCCCCGTTTTCTCTCTCCCTCCCTTTTTAAAAAGTGGGGTTACATTAGCTACCCTCCAATCCTCAGGAACTACTCCAGAATCTAAAGAGTTTTGAAAAATTATCACTAATGCATCCACTATTTCTGGGGCTACTTCCTTAAGTACTCTGGGATGCAGCCTATCTGGCCCTGGGGATTTATCGGCCTTTAATCCATTCAATTTACCTAACACCACTTCCCGGCTAACCTGGATTTCACTCAGTTCCTCCATCTCATTTGACCCCCGGTCCCCTGCTATTTCCGGCAGATTATTTATGTCTTCCTTAGTGAAGACAGAACCAAAGTAGTTATTCAATTGGTCTGCCATGTCCTTGTTCCCCATGATCAATTCATCTGTTTCTGACTGCAAGGGACCTACATTTGTTTTAACTAATCTTTTTCTCTTCACATATCTATAAAAGCTTTTGCAGTCAGTTTTTATGTTCCCTGCCAGTTTTCTTTCATAATCTATTTTCCCTTTCCTAATTAAGCCCTTTGTCCTCCTCTGCTGGACTCTGAATTTCTCCCAGTCCTCTGGTAGGCTGCTTTTTCTGGCTAATTTGTACGCTTCATCTTTTGTTTTGATACTATCCCTGATTTCCCTTGTTATCCATGGATGCACTACCTTCCCTGATTTATTTTTTTGCCAAACTGGGATGAACAATTGTTGTAGTTCATCCATGCAGTCTTTAAATGCCTTCCATTGCATATCTACCGTCAACCCATTAAGAATCAATTGCCAGTCTATCTTGGCCAATTCACTTCTCATACCCTCAAAGTTACCTTTCTTTAAGTTCAGGACCCTTGTTTCTGAATTAACAATGTCACTCTCCATCCTAATGAAGAACTCAACCATATTATGGTCACTCTTGCCCAAGGGGCCACGCACAACAAGACTGCTAACTAACCCTTCCTCATTACTCAATACCCAATCTAGAATAGCCTGCTCTCTCGATGGTTCCTCTACATGTTGGTTTAGAAAACTATCCCGCATACATTCCAAGAAATCCTCTTCCTCAGCACCCCTGCCAATTTGATTCACCCAATCTATATGTAGATTGAAGTCACCCATTATAACTGTTTTACCTTTGTTGCACGCATTTCTAATTTCCTGTTTGATGCCACCCCCAACTCCACTACTACTGTTAGGTGGCCTGTACACAACTCCCACTAGCGTTTTCTGCCCCTTAGTGTTTCGCAGCTCTACCCATATTGATTCCACATCCTCCAAGCTAATGTCCTTCCTTTCTATTGAGTTAATTTGCTCTCTAACCAGCAACACTACCCCACCTCCATTCCCTTTCTGTCTATCCCTCCTGAATATTGAATATCCCTGGATGTTCAGCTCCCAGCCTTCGTTACCCTGGAGCCATGTCTCCGTGATCCCAACTATATCATATTCATTAATAGCTATCTGCACATTCAACTCATCCACCTTATTACGAATGCTCCTTGCATTGAGACACAAAGCCTTCAGGCTTGTTTTTACAACACTCTTACCCCTTATACAATTATGTTGAAAAGTGGCCTTTTTTGATTTTTGCCCTGGATTTGTCTGCCTGCCACTTTTACTTTTCACCTTGCTACCTATTGCTTCTACCCTCATTTTACACCCCTCTGTCTCTACGCTCACACCAGCACCAGAGACACAGATTTGATCCTGACTACGGGTGCTGTCTGTACGGAGTTTGTACATTCTCCCTGTGACCGCGTGGATTTTCTCCGGGTGCTCCAGTTTCTTTCCACACGCCAAAGATATATACGTAGGATTGTCGGTTAATTGGCTTTGGTAATATTGTAAATGGACCCTAGTATGTAGGATAGTGCTGGTGTGTTGGCTGTATCTATATCTCTAAAGTCTAAAGGTGTATGGGGATTGTAAATATAAGTGAACCGGATCTAAAGCTGTGATCTTACAGAATGATGCAACAAGCTCCATGAGTGAATGCGCTTTTGCTTCTATTTGTGTGCTGAGGTTCAGGAGGATTGCATGCTTCAGAGCAGACCGAAGGTCCCTCTGAAGCATGCAAGGAGGAGCAGCTGAGCAGGAGGGTGAGGAAGGAGGGGAGGAAGAGGATGAGCAGCACAGTACCCGGTGGGGCTCTGCTCTCCAAGTCGTGGGACTGGAGGTAGAGAGGAGGAGGGGGTAGCTTCCTTACGTTCAAGGGTTGTGGACTGTACATCCGTCCCGCTCCCAAGGCATCGCTGTATCCTCCGGTCTGGTTGATGACGTGACGCAGGGAGTCCACCTGGGAGAGAAGGAAGAGGTTTCCTTTAGTTTAGTTCAGGGATTATAGTTTACAGCCCCCAAGGACTCCCAAGCCCCCAACCTGCAACACCCATCCCTTAGTAGACCCCAAAATCTGGAGTAACTGAGCGGGTTAGGCCACATCTCTGGAGAAAAGGAATACATGATGTTTCGGGTCGAAACCCTTCTACAGACTGAGAGTCAAGGGGGGAGGGAAACTAGGTACGAAAAGGTTCAGAACCCTCCTATCCTGACTCTCAGTCCGAAGAAGGGTTTTGACCCAAAGCAGCATCTGTAGTTCCTTCCTACACCTATCCCTTGTTGGGGAGAGTCAGATGATCGGCCTGTCTTGCGGTTAGTGTCCCCATGTACATGATGGGCCATCCACTCAACACCCCACACCTCCTGCCTCTCTCGCCCTGTGGCTCCCGCTTACACTTCTCAGAAGGGAAGAGCAGGGTAGTGGAAGCTCAGGCTCCACAGATGGTCCCTTAGAACTGCTCCCTAGCACCTTCCCCACACCCTCCTGTGCAAAGGGAGCAACATCCACCCAGAGTCCATGTGTATAGGAGGCCGTGAGGCCAGACGTAAACTGGAGGCACAGCACCTTATATTTCTCTTGGGTCGCTTACAACATCGCATTATGAATGTTGGATTCTCTCATTTTAGGTAACTTCTACAAACACTCCCCTCCCCCCCTTGTGCCCCCATCCTAAATAACCAGTTCCACAGTTTGCAACAATATATCCCTCTTGGGATCACGTCGTCTCTATCCATTAATCAGCCTATCGGGGAACCTCCCAGCCTGAGGTCATCTGTTGTTGGCCACAATTTGTCCTGTTTTTTTCTTGCTTCCAGATCCCAGCATCCCCCTACAATCAGCACGACCTGAAACGTCACCTATCCATTTTCACCTTAGATGCTGCCTGACTCGCTGAGTTACTCCAACGCCGTGTGGCTATCCACCCATAGTTTCACTGCCCATTGGAAGCGGGAGATAGTTGGACAGTACCATGGGTTCAGGAGGGTTGGGAGGTTGGTTGGAGCACTCTCTACACTGGCAACATTGGCCTCAAGACTGGGCGACCATTTTGTGGAACTATCTGTTCTGAAGCTAGGTTGTCGATACGACAGTGACTATACTATGGGATAAAGACTAGCTCACAACATCACTGGCCTGGCAGACAATGGGCCATCCCTGTTGCTGGCACTAGAAAAGTTGGAGAGTGGGCATAACGAGAGATTTTGGGGACCAATGGGTTACAGTCTTTAGACTTTAGAGATACAGAGATTAGTGGAAACAGGCCCTTCGGCCCACCGAGTCCACGCCGACCAGCGATTACTCCAGACACTAGCATTATCCTACACACAAGACACAATTTACAATTTTACCAAAGCCAAATAACCTACATCCCTACATATCTTTGGAGTGTGGGAGGAAACCAGACAACCCGGAGAAAACTTAGGCTGTCACAGGGTGAATGTACAAACTCTGCACAGACAGCACCCGAGTTCACGATCGAACCTGGGTCTTTGCCGCTGTGAGGCAGCATCTCTACTGCTGCGCCACCGTGCCACCTCTGTGACCCAGTCAGGAATGGGAGGAGGCCACCCACACATCCATCCTAGCCTGCAGCATCGGACAAGGTCTACAATCTTGCAGGGTGCAGTAATGAGGCAGACGTACATAATCGTCCAGTACCTCAAAGCTTGGACTAGCACCAGGGGCCATTGGAAGACAGCTCCTTACACTAGGAGTGTAAGACTAAAGGCAGAGGGATTCACAATGCTGCTCCTTGACTTTCCAATGAGTAGAAGGCATCATCACATGTTGGGTGCTGTTGCACAGGGTGCTGATACGTCATCACCCTCTGCTGTAAGATGTTATTCAGCCTCTCTGGAGCCTGGCGTGCATGTGAAAGTTTCCCCCATGGTATGTAACCTCTCTGCCAACCCTCAGTCTTGGCCAGGCGACTGGAGAGTGATGAGGGGTGAGCCAGTCTCTAGCCCCTCTGCAGCAGCTTGCCTGCTCTCCTACCTGTGACTGCACGTTGGCTCCGACCTGGGTCTGCTGGTAAGTGTCGCCGTTGAGTGCCTGCATGCCCATGTACAGGTCTCCAGTGCTCGGCAGGTTATACGTGGCCAACGTACCTGTAACGCACAAAGTGTTGCACCTCAGACACCAGACAGTGGAAATCCCCCTCTTCCTCTCACATTCTCTCGATCTTTCCCTCTCTCTTTCTCTTCTATCTCTCTTCTCTTCTTTTCTCTCTCTCTCTCACACACACACACACACACACACACACATTCTCTCCCTTCCTCTCTCTCATACTCTCTATTTCATTCTCTCACTCCTTCCCCTCTCACTCCTTTTCTCTCTTCCTCACTCTCTCTCTCTCTCTTATCTCTCTCTCTCTCTCACTTTATCTCCCTCGCTCGCATTCTTTGCGATGGGGTGTCAACAAATCATCCCCTGAATGAAATGGGGTCGCAACTGTGCTTTGATTTGGCCTTTCTGGGGATCTAGATCTCTCATGCTCCATCTAGTTTAGTTTAGCTTAGAGAGACAACGTGGAAACAAGCCCTTCAGCCCACTGCCGACTAGGGAGCCCCGTAAACTAGCACTCTCCTACACACTAGGGACAATTTACAATCTTTACTGAAGCCAATCAACCTACAAACCTGTACATCCTTCGAATGTGGGAGAAAAAGCAGAGCGCCCGGAGAAAACCCACACGCGGGCACGGGGAGAAAGTACAACTCTGTACAAACAGTACCCGTAGTCAGGATGGAACCTGGGTCTCTGGCGCTGTAAGGCAGCAACTCTACCGCTGCACCATCATCTGTGCCATGATGTTCTGTGCATCTATGCATCGCTGACTCACCCTTCGCAATGAGTTAGCAATGAATTAGCAACGTCCGCAAAATAAATCAATTTGCTGCTCACTTCCCAAGATGGGAAACATTTTTAAAAAGTCAGGGGAAAGGGGGATGGGTCCCGGTCCATGGATGGGGCAGGGGGAGGATCATGAGTGTGTGGGCACAGGGGTTGCAGCGAGACATGCTCAGGACTGGATGAAGAAGGCCAGGACCCAGTTGCCAAGGCCCAGGGTAAACCTTGCCTTTAAATGGAGACATTCACACACCATGTGGGATCATTCTCTTTCCCTTAGTGGAACTGTAAGCTTCAAGTGGAATCTCTTCCAAATGACAAGCACTGATCTATCTATGTGAGGCCAGGAAACAGCGGCCTTCCATTTTGCAATTTCTGGAAAAAATAACCCAGACTATTGTGCGCTGATCCCGTTACATTCCTTCTCAGGACTATGAGATGTAGCGTTTCTTTCGGGTGCTCTGGTTTCCTCCTACATCCCAACCCATACAGGATGTTGGGTTAATTGTAAAGTCCCCATCAAATTTGGGTGAATGGTAGACTAAGAACACTCCACCATTCAATCATGGCTGATCTATCTCTCCCTCTCAATCTCATTCTGTTACCTTTTCCCCCTAACCCCTGACACCCTTACTAATCAAGAATTAAATTCCCTCCTCAAAGTACGCAAAATTATCTGGGATAAAAAGAGTTGATTTTAAGAAATCCTGTTCCCATGGTGGGCATGTCAAATTCAAGAGCATTGGTTTAAGGTGAGATGTAAGAGGTGTAGAGGTGATCTGAATGGGAAATCTTTCAATAAGAGGGTGGTTAGAGTTTGAATGACACTGCCTGAGGAGTTGTTGGAGGCAGAGCCGCTCCCAACTTTTCAAAAGCATTTCGATGAGATCATGGACCAAGTGCTGATACAGCACGGAAACAGTCCATTCGGCCTGCCGATTCCACGCCAACCAATGATCACCCTGCACATTAGCACTATCCTATACACTAGGGACACTTTACAATTTTTACTGATCCAATTAACCTGTAAATCTGTTCGGAGTGTGGAGAGAAACTGGAACACCCGGAGAAACCCAATACTGTCACGGGGAGAAGGTACAAAGCCCATACAGACAGCACCTGTAGTCAGGATCAAACCTGGGTCTCTGGCGCAGTAAGGCAGCAACTCTACCGCTGCACCCCTGTGCCGCCCCATGGATAAGTACTTGATGGTCGTCATGGATACGGTGGGCCAAGGAGCCGGTTTCTGTGCAGTAGGTCTTTCAGATGCTTTAAATGCTCTTGAATCGCGGCAAAACCCCAGTAAAATGGCAGTGGCTCATCAGCTGGTTCACTAGATGATATTTGCCACCCTCTCAGACCAGAGGGTGGTTGGTGTCTGGAAGACACTGCCTGAGAGGGTGGTGGAGGTAGAGACTCGCACAGCATTGGTGGAGCAGGAGCAGAGGGGAAGAAGCCACTGAAGCAGAGGCCTGGGGGTTCCCTGGACTCAGGAGCATGGCCAGTGGGAAGACAACAGTGGGACGGCATGTTTATGGGGATCCAAGTGGGCAGTGCAGGGAGTGTCCCTTGCGTTGCCTTATCCCTCTTTTAGGTGGTCCTGATGTACACACTCCATCCCTCCCCGTCTCCAAACCTCTCTTGCCTTCTCTACATCAAACATCCAGGAAGAGTGGTGCAGCTAGTAGAGCCACTGCCAGCTGGGTCCAATCCTCACCTCCAGGCTTGTAGTCATCAGGCCAACAATGACTCTTCAACCTAAGTTACTGAAGATTACCTGGTTGTTGATGCTTGGTTGTTCATGCATAGAACTTGAACTTGATCTTAATTCATCATGACGGCGGAGCAGACTTGATGGGCTGAATGGCCTAATTCTGCTCCTATGCCTTACGTCTTGTGCTGCTCTCCTAACTCCTTTAATCTTTGGGCAGGGCAGTGGTACAGCTGGAAGAGCCGCTGCCTCACAGCCCCAGAGACCAAGGTTCAATTCTGACCTCTGCCGCTGTCTGTGTGGAGTTTGTGCATCCTCCCCGTGACTGCGTGGGTTTGCTCCAGGTGCTCCGGTTTTCTCCCACATCACAAAGACGTGCGATTGCATAGGTTAATTCGCGGCTGGCAATTGACCCTTGGGTGAACATGAGGGGTAGAATTAGGGGGAGATGGTGGGAACATGGAGAGAATGAAATGGGGTTAGGGTTAACTGGGTGGTCTGTGGTCAGGCTGGACTCGATGGGCCAAAAGGCCTGGTTCTGAGCTGCCTGACTCTATGAAAGCAGAGCAGGCAGTGAGGACACAGCAGAAGGCAGCGATGGTAATGATTATCAGTCGGTTTCACACTCTTGACCACCTGCAGAGGTATCGGCATGGGTGGTGGAAGGACTGGTCCTGCACCCTGAGGAGGTGGGCTCACACAGGGGGTCGATGATGGCCAGCCTTCTCTAAACACTATCTGCAGTCCAGCTGGATCACATACTCCACCATTCAACCTCTTCCTTCTCTCCCAGGTCACGCCATCGGGGCCAATACAATGCCCAAAGCTATAGGAAGGCTGCCTGAAAGTCCACATTTAAAACTAGACAACATGGAAGTGGACACCATGACATGAACACAAACTGGGAGCAGGGAGAGGCCATTCGGCCCCTTGAGCCTCTGCAAGCTTGCCTACACCTACCCCTGGCATCTCCTCGCAGTTCATCTCTGCCTCAATAAGATTCAAAGATCTGCTCACACCTCAAAGAATTCCAGAGACCTGGTGACACTATGAGAGAAATAAATGCTCATCTCGTCTCTGTGTTGGAATCTTTCGTCAGGTTTGAAAAGCAGTCTGTCCATTTCCTTCCACAGATGTGGCACGGTGGTGCAGTGGTAGAGTTGCTGCCTCACAGCGCCGGAGACCCGGGTTCGATCCTGACTACGGGTGTCGTCGGTATGGAGTTTATACGTTCTCTGTGACCACATGGGTTTTCTCCAGGTGCTCCAGTTTCCTCCCACGTTTGCAAGGATATACAGGTTTGTAGGTTAATTGGCTCCTGAAATTGTCACTTCTTAGTGTCTAGGATTGGACTGGTGTACGTTGATCATTGGTCGATGCTGACTCGGCGGGATGAAGGGCCGGTTTCCACGCTGTATCCGTTTCTAAAAAAACTCTTAAGAAGCTGCCTGGCCAGCAGAATTCCTTCAGCAGATTGCTTTGTGCTCAAGACCCCACCATCTAGTCTTCTGTGTCCCCTTGATGTTAATCAATGAGACCTAGTTTCAGATTCTCCCACACGAGAAGACATTAGCCCCTCTGTGACCCCTGGGGATTTTACATATTTCTGTCAAGTTGCCACTTATCCATCTAAACTCCAGAGGAAACAAGCTTTTGATAAATGTTGCTGCCCATCTTCCCAAAATGAAGTGTTGGTCAACTCTGGTCAGAAGAAGGGTCCGACCCAAAATGTCACCTATTCCTTTTCTCCAGAGATGCTGCCTGACCCACTGAGTTACATGTCTACCTTTTTGTACCCGTGCACAGTGCAGCATGCGAGATGGCAGGCTCAGCTGACGTGCAAAGCAGCCTGCATGCTGCAGCGTTGGCCCAGCCAGTCAACTCGTGCTGTGGACATCAGGACCGCAGGCGGCACAGAGTCTCGGCCGTGTAGCGACGGGTCTTCCGATTCATCCATAGGATCACCCCAGCAGTGGAGAGCACTCCATGCTGTCTTGGTTCAGGCCAACAGCATCCTCATAGTCCCGCAACTTAGCTGCTGAGCGCTGCCTGCCATCTAAATGGTTCCACCCACTGGCACTCCTTATAAGATCTCCGTGGGGCTGGGCCTTCTGGGCCTGTCGGCTGTTCAGGGATACTCTCGAGTAGCCCTGTAGTCCCTTGTACAAAGAGGTTAGTCATCTCAAGGGTAGCATTGCAGGGGAATACCAGGACATGCAGAGGTGTGTGGAATGCAGGCATTATAAAACAGCACCATGCTGATTAGATGGCTTTTGCATTCAAAATGGCTTGAGTTACTGAAAGTGAAATGCCTGGAAAGAGTGGATGTGGAGAGGATGTTTCCACTAGTTGGAGAGTCTGGGACCATAGGCCATAGCCTCAGAATAAAAGGACGTGCCTTTAGAAAGGAGATGAGGATTAGTCAGAGGGTGGTGAATCTGTGAAATTTATTACCAAAGATGGCTATTGAGGCCAAGTCAATGGATATTTTTAAGGCGGAGATTGACAGATCCTCGATTAGTATAGTTGTCAGGGGCGATGTGGATAAGGCAGGAGAATGGGGTTTTAGAGGGAAAGATAGATCAGCCATGATTAAATGGCAGAGTGCACTTGATGGGCCGAATGGCCTAATTCTGCTCCTAGAACTTATGAAGGTCATAACTTTTATTCTATGAAGGGGTTGTGGCATGTGTGTGAGTGTGAATGTAAGGGCTGCATCTGCTGGTGAACTGGGACTTTGTTCCAGACGTGACTGTCATGAGAACTCAGGCTGAAGTGGGTCATCTAGGTGGCCCCTCCCTCCTCCAGCACAATGAGATCATGCAGGGAGCACGAGGGCAAGATCAGTCTCTTTAGACTTTAGACATTAGAGATACAATGCTGAAACAGGCCCATTGCCCGAGCGAGACTGTGCCGTACACGGTTCTATCCTACACACTCATTGTCTGATTACTGTGGAATGTTTTTGCAAGGTTCCAGGATGTATATCACAGTGGTGCAGCGGTAGAGTTGCTGCCTTACAGCGCCAGGGACCCAGGTTTGATCCTGACAACGGGTGTTGTCTGAACAGAATTTGTACGTTCTCCCTGTGATCGCGTGGGTTTTCTCCGGGTACTCGTTTCCTCCCACATTCCAAAGGCGTGCAGGTTTGTAGGTTAATTGGCTTCTGTAAATTGTTGCTAGTGTGTCGGATAGTGCTCGTGTACGGGGCGATCACTGGCCAGCACAGACTCGGTGGGCCAAAGGGCCTGTTTCCACGCTGTATCTCTAAAGTTTAAAGATTAATACATTTTGTGTTGAGATTATCTTTGATGTAAGCACGTGCCTGAGTGTGTGGATTTAATCACTAAACATGTCTGCAGGCACTTTGTCATCCAGTTCACCTTGAGTTTGTTACAGTGGCTCAAATGGAGTTAGCACATCTCCGACCAGACATCGCCCTGCACTGGGCAATGTTGCCCGAGGTGACACGCACATTAAACTGCCATTGATTGAGTGAAATCTCTTTGATACCACTGCGCAGCAGAGGCCTATCTGTGGTGGCTGCAGATTGATATTCCTGCATTCAATGGACCCTGCACCATGGGCATGTCCAAAATCCTAATGCAGCCACTTACAAGTGGCAGCTTACAAACAGGGCCGAACGTGAAGAGGTGGTGGGTGAGAGGCTGTCGTTGAATGGAGATCCTACAGTACACAAGGATGGGGAGGCAAATTTCAAGATGCTGCCAACATCTCCAGCCTGGAGTAAGCCAGGCAAGCAAAGTTTAGAGTCGCTCTGTGGAAGGAATTGAGGTCCTTGTCCCGCTCCACTGGATTGAATGCCAATTGTCGATGTTGTCAAGCAGAAAAGATTTACGAGGATGTTGCCAGGACTCGAGGGTCTGAGCTATAGGGAGAGGTTGAGCAGGCTGGGACTCTATTCTTGAGAGGAATAGATCGGGTAGACGCAGAGTTTCTTGCCCAGAGTAGGGAATCAAAAACCAGAGGACATAGATTTAAGGTGAAGGGGAAAAGATTCAATGGGAATCTGAGGAGTAACTTTTTCACACAAAGGATGATGGGTGTATGGGACGACCTGCCAGAAGAGGTAGTTGAGGCAGGGACTATTGCAAAGTTTAAGAAACAATTAGACAGGTACAAGGATAGGACCGGTTAAGAGTGATATGGGTCAAAGTACACAGGTGGGACCAGTGTAAATGGGATGTTTCAGTCAGTGTGGCCAAGTTGGGCCAAAGGGCCTGTCTCCATGCTCTATGACTAGCTTTACTGAAACACAGAAGTTACCCCTAAGTGTGTCGCCGTTGTTTGGCAGGACATTGCCTCCTGAAGACCTGGGTAGAATGGTCTCTTCTGCTGCAAACCCATCCCCACGTGTTCCTCCCTCAGGTGGCCAGTGTCTATGTGGGCACTGCATGTTTCCCCAGTCACGCTGGTTCCCAGTAGGAACGCCAGTACATGATCATTCCAGTAGGGTTGAATAAAGAACTAATTAATGACGCCGTAAGATGGCACTGGTGAGGACTGAGCGTGTCTTCACCCAAGCAGGGCTAAGACAGGAGATAAGCTGGAGCTTTGTGTTACAAATTGGTCGTGATGGTGTCAAATCAGCCATGATTTATCTGCTCGAGCGGAGGTTCACTGTGCCTGTGGCAATCTTTCACCATGCAGGTCCTGGATGCTATTCTGTTCTTTCTAAGGATACAGCCTGCATTCAAATTATGCCTCCTACTCCCAATTTCTAATAATGTAATAAAATATCTGAAGAAGGGTCCCGACCTGAAAGGTCACCTTGCCATTTACTCTGGAGATGCTGCCTGACTCGATGAGTTACTCCAGCACTTGCTAATCATTTGTCTTCTGTCATATTCCTGTGTCATCCAACCTTTCTTTAACAAGTGGTACCATGCAATGTTTGTGCACGGTAACCATTACATTCACAACCAATGGCGCAGTGAGTGGTGCCGATGCCTCACAACATCAAAGACCCAGGTTCAATCCTGACCTCGGCTGCAGTTTAGCTTCAGATTAGTTTATTGTCATATACACCAGGGTGCAATGAAATTCCTTGTTCACACGAAGCTCACAGAGTAAACAGTGTACAGTAATAATAGATACACCAACAAATAAAATGACAAATGTAAATCAGCAGAATGGTGTAATGACCTGTGTTGAGTTCTCCCTCTGAATGCATCATTTCCCCCAGTGCTCCAGTTTTCTCCCACATCCCAAAAACATGTGAGATGGTCGGTTAATTGGCTGCTGTATATTGCCCCTTGTGTGTAGGTGAGTGATAGAAATGGGGGGGGGGGGGGGGGGATTGATGAGAACATGGCAGAAAAACATGGGATTAATGGAAGGTTAGCATGAATGAGTGGATGATGGTCAGTGTGGACTAAATAGGCTGAAGGGCCTGTTTGTGTGCTGCATCTCTCTAAGGTCAATAAGCACCACTCTCATTCTGCGACGTTCCCTGAAATGCTGAATGCATCGATCCTTGTAACATTCTGCATCTGCACCTCACAATCCCTGAAGACTGTGTGCAATGCTGCACTTAAGACTCTGTTGGTGTGGTGGTCCTCAGCACACTGCATACCTAGAATCCTCTGCATCCGGCCCTGTTCGTCCCCAGGTGCATTGTTGGTGGGACATCTTGCATTGACATCCCTCTCGTAGTTGAAATCCAAATCAAAAGCAGTGGACAAATTATCAAACCAGTGCACCAGTCGTTCTGAGTCAAGAAGACCACAAAGGTCTCACGATTTGACCCTGGGGCAGCAGTGAGCTCAGATGGGTGGTGGCTGGGGATTGGGGGGTGTCGAGGTGAATGGGGCTGGGGAGGAGATTGCCATTTGGCCGCTCCTTGGTGTTTTCCGTACACCAAGTGGCGTAGCATCCGGAGTTGGGCCTGATGCCCTCGACCCCAAGATGGGGACCACCAGTTAACACTCACTCTCTAAGCTCGTACAAGATGAGCGGGCGGCAGGCCTTGGAGCAGGAGGGCTACTGGCACCCACGGACCTGTAGCGTGTTTCGGTACCTTCAGGTGGAGTGAAGGGGAGAAGATTAACACAAGGCACAGAAGCTGCACACCGCGCCAAATGCAAGCATGGACAATTCAAGGGTAACATTGGGAGGGGAGGTGGAGGAAAGGTTGCAACACTTACTCCAGTGCCGCAGAGAGCTACATGCTCACAGCCAAGCCCACTTATCCTGACATACTCATTCAAAGGCACTTGTGGCCTCACCCACATCCACACGGACAGCCATTGTGTTCCTACGTACAGGAACATTCAGAGTGGGCAACAGGCTCTGACTAACGAAATACCTCCTCATCTCCTTTCCAAAGGAACACCCTTTTATTCTGATACTGTGCACTCTGGTCTTAGATCCACTCTACAGAATAACAATGATCTGAGTTGGCTCATTCTACACCTGACTTTTCTCCAAGAGATAAGTGTCAGTATAGTCTACAGGAACATGTCTTTTCTCTCTATATGAACTATGGATCTGATTGACCGAACACTACCCACCACAATTATTATTACTCGCCAAGGTGAGGAAGCTGTAACCAAGTGCCAGTAAATTGGATTAATACAAGTGGATATTTGATGGCCAGCAGATTGTGGGACGAAGAGCTAGATTATTTACAGCGTCTTTGATCTGTGTCCAGACAGGGAAAAGGAAATTGTGTTGTGTGTTAATCTGAGTTCTTTAGCTTTGCATTACGTGGAGTTGGGGGGGGAAGGGGGAACATTTTTTTAATCTCTTACCTCGACGGAGATGTGATTTTTTTTCGGTATTGTATCTCCGTCCGCACTGCGGTCTAACATCAAGGAGCTGGCACCCTCTTGCTGGGGATCAACTTTGGGAGCTCCAACCCCGCGGGAACCTGCAGGACTTAACATGGTGGAGCTGGCGGTCCCTTGGAGCTCCAGCAGCAGGACTCTAACCTCGTGGAGCACGCGGTCCCTTGGTTAGGGACCGACTTCGGGAGCTCCAGGCCCCAGGAGCTTCGACCGCCCCAATCGCGGGAGCTTCGATTGCCCCGACGCGGGGGCTTCGATCGCCCCGACTGCAGATGGTTCGACTGCCCCGACGGCGGGAGAATAAAGAGGGAAGAAATTTAGACTTTGTGCCTTCCATCACAGTGAGGATTGTGGAATCCGTTGTGGTGGATGCCTATGTTAACTTTTATGTGGTTGTGTGTCTTGTTGCCTTTTTTATGGTATGACTGTCTGGTCAATCGAGTTTCACTGTACCTTAAGTGGTACACGTGACAATAAAATACCTTTGAACCTTTGCTGAGAAGAAAAATTCCTCAATCTTCCTCCAGGTCCTGAGGTTGGCAAACACGATAGGCCGATGGAAGAATGAGAGTGAGATAAGGGGAGAGATAACTAATACTCTCCACACTCCTCCTCCAAAGGCATATGCACTAGGGGAAGATGCAAACTTGTTACAACAGTGAACGTGAGGGGTGGTTGACAGAGTTCACAGATAACGCTCCACATGTAAAAAGAAGCAAATCAGGGAATGTGGGTACTAACACAAGGAAATACACAGCACTGCATAATTATAAGGAGAGAGCCAACAAGAGGTGCAGCATGGAAACAGGCCCTTTGTCCCATCGTCCATTCCAACCATCATCCACCCATTTACATTGATCCTGTTTTAATCTCCCCACATTCTCATCAACTCCCTCCGCCAGATTCTAAGACTCACCCATGTAGTAGGGGGGATTTACAGAAGCGAATTAACCTCCCAACCCATACCTCTTTGAGATGTGTAGGAAACTGGAGCACCCGTGGTAAACCCACGCGGCCACAGGGAGAATCTGCAAATTCCACATAGACAGTGCCTGGGGTCGGGATTGAACTGGGGTCTTTGACACTGTGAGGCGGTGGGTCTCAGCATTACTACCGTGCCCCCAGATAGGTGTAGTTGATGTCCATTTCTGCTTCCAGCTTCTTCCAGGGTGTCACCAGGAACAAGTACCTGAGATCCAACAGTACAGACTGGGATCAGGCGAGATCAGGCGTGTGTCATTCTTCCATCCTTCCCTCAATCTTCCTCATTGTATTGCTGTCATCTCCTCTTCAACAAGCCTCCATCTGGAGTGGAGGTAAGCTCCAGGAACAATTTAGAAATAGGATCATTTAAGAAACAGTTAGACAGGTACATGGATAGAACAGGTTTGGAGGGATAAGGACCAAATGCAGGCAGGTGGGACTACTGTAGATGGGACATGTTGGCTGGTGTGGGCAAGTTGGGGCGAAGGGCCTGTTTCCACGCTGTATCACTCTATGACTCTAAAGAGAAATGGTTTGACCGTTCCTTCCAGGAACATGGTCACATCAGCCTCAGTCATTGAACTGTATGGTGCTTGGGTGTACACATGCTCAGAGTCACCACGTCATCGTTGGTTTGTTCAAGGGAAGGTGAGGATGTGCTGCACACTAAACACCCTGACAACAAAGGTACTCCATCAACCTGCCCCAACCGCATGGGGGAGACCAGGGTTTGATCCTGACTATGGATGCTGTCTGTATGGAGTTTGTACATTCTCCCTGTGACAGCATGGGTTTTCTCCGGGTGCTCCAGTTACCTCCCATGCTCCAAAGACGTACAAGTTTGAGGTTAATTGGCTCCGGTAAAATTGTAAATTGTCCCTCGTGTGTAGGATCGTGTTAGTGCACGAGGTGATCGCTGGTTGGCAGACTGGGTGGGCCGAAGGGCCTGTATCCTCGCTGTATCTCTAAAGTCTAAGCTCTCTGGCAGAAGGAGTGTTGCGCCTCAGTGACATTTGCTTCCTTTGGAAGAACAGGGGGGAGTGGGGGGAATTGGTGGGAGCATGGGAAGAATAAAATGGGATTGTGGTAAGATTACTGCAACTGGCTGCTTGATGGTCGGCACGGACTCAGTGGGCCAAATGGCCTTTTCCATGCTGTCTGACTCAGAACTCTATGAACTGTTGCAGCTGCCACTGTTGTCCTGCGAAGGGGAGATGAGACTGGAGGAGTCTTCACTTGCCCTGGGTGGGAGACAATGTAATCCATTGGCAGAGTGGTCAGCAAGTCGGAAACCACCACCACATGTGTGATCGCGCCTGGCCCAGGTGATGTCCCAATCCTGCCACAAAGACCCGGTGCACCCCAGCTGGGTCACCGAATTGCCAGTAAGAAGCAAGAGCAATGAAGATGACTGTGGTTTAGAGAAATAGTGTGGTATACATGTCTCAAAAACACACGCCATCTGCTCATCACCTACTTTAAGCAGGCTTACCCTAGGACTCTTGCCTTTGCATCTAAGATGTAGGAGCAGTTTACACTGTAAGCAGAAGGAGAGAGCTGGGTCCATGCATAGGGACCAAGCCACTCACTCCATTTGTGTTCTGCTTGTATGGACACAGAAGCCATCTTTGATGGCAGGTTTCTTGTACCTGCCTCCTCTGGGAACTGGGACAGAAAGATCAACCCATCCTCTCCCCTCAATCTCCCATTGCCACAGTGTTCCAGCACTTAAAATCTCTTATTGGATAATGCAGAAGGAGATGGGAGAGGGAGGAGGAGAGAAAGAAGGGAGACTCAAAAGCAGAAGGGGGAAGAGGGGAGAAAAGTAGGCAACAAGATGGGAGGAGATGAGTAGAGGTGAGAGGAGGAGAGGAAATGCAAAGGAAGAAGAAGGGAGAAGAGGGAAGGGAAAGTAGTAGAGGGAAAAGGAGATAGGATGAATGCAACAGCCCAGATGTTGAGGTAAATGTGGGTGAAAAGGGAAAGATAAAGTATGGAAGCATTAAAGTGGAGTCAGGGCCGTCACCACGGTTACAGTGCTGCCAGGGTCTCAACGGATGTTAATGAATATTAGAAGTCAGCACAATATTTGGGCAGGTGCTATAGACCAGCACGGGAAGGTAGACGCTCCCGCCCCCACGAGTCTCAGGCAGATGGGGCTCGTCAGCCTGGGAAGGCAGTCCATCTAGGAGAGGAAAAACTCTGATTTAAAACCTCCACTGCCTTGTGGCCATATCCAGTCATGGTAAAGGCTCCAGGAGTAAGCCTCAAGAAAATCCGGAGTGGGAGCCCCTAAGGCAGTTCGTCGTTGTCTACAACCTCGCTCTGGCAGCTCCTGCGACGGCGCTGGTGCCAAACTGTAACGGCCCTGCTGTTCCTTTGGATCGATCAGCGAAGTGGAGAGGGGGGACGTGCTGCATGGGCAACAGCCTGTCCTCCATATGACATCGCCCAGGCTTGCATCCAACCAGGATGCATCACCCATGGTCAGTCATGACCGAGGAGGCCTAGTAAAAGCACAACATTGGACAGAAGGTGGCAGGCAATCCGTTACAAGCCTTGTCTGGCTTGGCCAAACACTGACCCTGACACTTCCTCACATCCAGCTCAATGGGAACATAGGTCACTTTCATTAAAAAAGATCGTGGGAGAGGGTGAGGTGCGGGGGGACCAATGGGAATGAGAGTACAATCCCAGGGTGGTGGGATTGAGAGCGAGATCCTGGGGAGGCGGGTAGTGGGGAGGGTTGGAGTGGGATCCGGGAAGGGGGTGAGAATGAGATAGCGGGAGGGTGGAGTGAAATCCTTCAGGTTTGAGAACGTGATCTCAGGGCAGGTGGGAGAGAGGTTTTGGGGGTTTGAGAGAGTGATCTCGGGGGAGGTGAGAGAGGGGTCTCAGGTGGGCGGGATTGAGAACCCAGGGAATGAGTGCGATTGGGGTTCCAGGAGGATGACAAGGGTGGCCCCATGAGTGCCAGGTTTGCAGAATGATATTGGTTTAGGTTTTTGAGGGTTTGTACTACCAGCTAGCATACCCACCCTGGTGCACTGTGGCACGGTTTACCAGATACTGCCGTTCCAAGATCTGCTGGTTGATCCAGTCACCAAGCTTAATTGTAATTTGATCACATCAGTGTGATGATCAAAACCATCTAGTCACATTACAGTGCGATGCCCAACCCCGCACAAAATGCAAGTTGAGGGATATTGTCAAACAGACACCCTTGGTTTATCTTTTCATTCGTGAGAAGTGGCCAGCATCTACTGTCTATCCCCACTCGCCCCTGAGGGGAGGCAATCAGGAGTCAATCAGACCTAGTGGTTTGGGACAGATGTAGGTCAGACCAGGTAATACATTTCCTGCGGAACATGGGCACGCGTGCTCATGGTATGTCCCGTGACATACATGCACGCCATCATAAAGCTGTAACATTCAGACACACAAACACGCAGACAGACTCACACACACACACACACACATGTGCACTCAAACAAACCCACACTCTCTTCCACCCTTGCACATGCATACAATCACATAAAGAGACACTATCCCACACAAACACACCCACACACTCATACCCAGTTGCAGTTAGCTCTCCACACACTCACAAGGATATCGCAGGCAGACCCAGTCAATTACACATAACCACGAAGGTTTCTAGTTTAATTCAGATTTTTCTTCTTCCTTTCTCTTCCGCTAACTCTGTGACGTTGAATCAGGAGAGCCAAAGATACCCTGCTAATAAGGATGGCTGATGCAGCTGGGCCAGGCAGCGAGAGGGGCAAGACCACCAGCAGTGATGGGCAGAGGGTACAGCAAACGGCAGCATCAACACTGCACCTTGGAAGCCTGGATGGGTGACAGTACCTGGCCGGGTCCTTGTTCTCAGTGAACGCTCCCTCCAAGCAGCTTAAGGGTGAATGTGCGTGTAACACACAATGAATAACAAAGAATAATTGATCTTTGGATATGGTAACCTTCTTGCATTGGAGCACGCAGGTGGGTGGCAGCCAGTGGGGGCACAGCCTTGCGTGCCTGCCTCTCTGACAATCAGGCAACGTAATTCCATGCATTCTCCGGCGCACGCATGGAAAACCAAAGGCAGCTTGCCGTTGTAGGATGGCACTGGAGGAGTTTGTTGAGGCACGGTTGCAGCTGCATTGGTGCTCGGGCATGCTGGAGCACACTGACAGCAACGTGTGCAGACAGAGAGTAATTGTATCACCCTGTTCACAATTCAATGAATGACACACGCACACATTCGCACACTCACTCACACATGTGCACGCATGCACGCACACATGCACACAAACTAAGAGTATAATAGCATAAAAATTCCATTAAGACCGAGAACATTGGCTGGAAGACCAGCCAGGCCCCTGCCCCTCGACCAACATTGCAACAACCATTGTGCTCACTCTTAATTTGCCTTCAAGCACAGCTCCAGAGACCCAGTAGATGCACAGGATGTTAAACTGAGGCCTGATTTGTGTGTGCCTTGTTGAGCTCTGCCCTGTTTTCACTGAAGCTTTCAGCTGGGAAAATAAGCCAACAATGAACTATAGTGTAAACCTTGCTGCCTCTTGCCCACCCGCCACTCCTGCACAGCTATGGTACCAGCGCTGCTTTCACAGTCAAAGGTTAGGTAGAGAAGAGGGACACAAAGCCCACAGACCAAGCTCCTGTCCAACCCGATGCATGCACACACAGGGCTGGCACTGGGATCTGATGTGATCCGTTCCAATCCAGCAGGTCATCGCAGGTCAAAGGGGAGTAACCTTGTCTACCCGACTGGATAGGCAGAGGTGGAGTGGCCTGAAGAAGGATCCCGACCCGAAACGTTACCCATCCTTTTTCTCCAGAGATGCTGTCTGACCCGCTGAGTTACTCCAGCACACAAATGTGTCTATCTTCGGTATATACCAGCATCTGCAGTTCCTTTCGACACAGAATGGGGTGTGCCGGGCAAATGCCCTTTAACTGCCATCTTTAGGGCAACGTTTATCATCCTGAGCCCTTTTTGATTCCGTGTTACGTTTGATCACAAACGTTTTGGGGTTTGGTTGAAGACAATAAGTCAATGTAGGTTGCTGCAGGGAGAGTGAGGGCAAAAAAGGCTGTGAAACCACTGGAAGTTGTGGCAGTCTGTAAGTGATGAGATAGCATGGATCCAACAGGCTGAATGGGCTCTGTAATAATAAGCAAGTAAGATAAGTGTTGGAGGCTGCTGTTGAGGAGATGGTGAGGCACCCTCGAACCAATTCTGACTGGTGAGTTAGAAGAATCTTCTTGGACTAGGGGAAAACGTCCATGTCCTGAGGATCTATCTGTTGGAGATTACTTGAGAAAAGGAACAAGTGTGTTCACTGGAGGCAGGGATGGTCACAGCTGTGGGTTGTGTGCTCCACCTGGGGTTGGAGACCCGGAAAGGTTTTACCGTTGTTCCCTACCGCTGAACGTCATTCCACATCTGGCCAGCAGTGTAAGTGGTGGTTGTTGCTCCGGCTTGAACAGGCAGTAAATGGTGCTGGGCTGCCGTAGGAGTATGGTGTTAGGCCTTTGCCCTCTCGATCCATTGATGTTCACAGAGACCCAACACCTGCGAACAAAAGGCATTGCAAAACGCCGTTGTTCAGTCTACGAGGACGGTCCAATTGCTCCATGTTTTAATCCCCTGTTCCAACAAAGTCGAAGAAAGGGTTGAGGAGCACCTCATCTTCCGAATGGGCATGTTGCAGCCTTCGGGACTTAATATTGAATTCAACAATCTCAGGTAGCTTGACTTTCCTGCCTGCATCAGACCGGTCCGTTCTCATAAGGTCATAAGTGATAAGAGTAGAATTAGGCCATTCGGCCCATCGCCTACAGCGTCATTCAATTGTGGCTGATCTATCTCTCCCTCCGAACCCCAATCTTAAGTTTTGCCTTAAGCTTATCCATCCGTAATATTAACTCCACGGACATCTGCCTGTTCCGTTGGGCATCGTCAGCATTCACTTTCTGGTTCCGGCACAACTGCTTTTCGCAGCTTTAGCAGTTTTATTTCACCTTAGTGGGAAAGTCAAAGACAAGAGGGCAACATTTCAAAGCAAGAGGAAGGAGGTTTAGAGGGGATCTGAGGAACAGTTGGAGATTGGAATGTGAAGGCTGAAGAAGCGGTGGAGGCAGATACTCTCATGACATTTAAGAAGCATCGAGACAAACCAACCTCAAGTGAGTAAATGGGATGCATGGAGATGGTTACTACAGGCAACACTGATATGGTGGGCCGCAAGACCTGTTCCTGTGGTGTATGACTCAAGGGATCTGTGACAGAATGTGCCCCTTGGTTGGTTTGCTCTAATTTTGCTCATTTTTTCCTCATTTATGTAACAGGCAGTTACATAAATATTCCAGATTCAGGGATAGTTTCTCCCCAGGTGTTATCAGGCAACTGAACCATATATAACCATATAACCATATAACCATAACAGCACGGAAACAGGCCATCTCGGCCCTTCAAGTCCGTGCCGAACATTATTATTATTATTATTATTATTATTTTATTTTTTTTAATTAAAAATGAAATACTTCCCCCTAGTCCCATCTACCTGCACTCAGACCATAACCCTCCATTCCTTTCCCGTCCATATACCCATCCAATCTATTTTTAAAGGATAACATCGAACCTGCCTCCACCACGTCCACTGGAAGCTCATTCCACACAGCTACCACTCTCTGAGTAAAGAAGTTCCCCCTAATGTTCCCCCTAAACTTCTGTCCCTTAATTCTCAAGTCATGTCCCCTTGTTTGAATCTTCCCTACTCTCAATGGGAAAAGCTTATCCACGTCCACTCTGTCTAACCCGCTCATAATTTTAAAGACCTCTATCAAGTCCCCTCTTAACCTTCTGCGCTCCAAAGAATAAAGACCTAACTTGTTCAACCTTTCTCTGTAACTTAGTTGCTGAAACCCAGGCAACATTCTAGTAAATCTCCTCTGTACTCTCTCTATTTTGTTGACATCCTTCCTATAATTAGGCGACCAAAATTGTACTCCATACTCCAGAATTGGCCTCACCAATGCCTTGTACAATTTTAACATTACATCCCAACTTCTATATTCAATGCTCTGATTTATAAAGGCCAGCACACCAAAAGCTTTCTTTACCACCCTATCTACATGAGATTCCACCTTCAGGGAACTATGCACAGTTATTCCTAGATCCCTCTGTTCAACTGCATTCCTCAATTCGCTACCATTTACCGTGTACGTCCTATTTTGATTTGTCCTGCCGAGATGTAGCACCTCACATTTGTCAGCATTAAACTCCATCTGCCATCTTTCAGCCCACTCTTCCAAATGGCCTAAATCTCTCTGTAGACTTTGAAAATCTACTTCATTATCCACAACACCACCTATCTTAGTATCATCTGCATACTTACTAATCCAATTTTCCACACCTTCATCCAGATCATTGATGTACATGACAAACAACAGTGGACCCAACACAGACCCCTGAGGCACCCCACTAGTCACCGGCCTCCAACCTGACAAACAGCCATCCACCATTACTCTCTGGCATCTCCCATTCAGCCACTGTTGAATCCATCTTGCTACTCCACCATTAATACCCAACAATTGAATCTTCTTAACCAACCTTCCATGAGGAACCTTGTCAAAGGCCTTACTGAAGTCCATATAGACAACATCCACTGCTTTACCCTCATCAATTTCCCTAGTAACCTCTTTGAAAAATTCAAGAAGATTAGTCAAGCATGACCTTCCAGGCACAAATCCATGTTGACTGTTCCTAATCAGACCCTGCTTATCCAGATGCTTATATATATTATCTTTAAGTAACCTTTCCATTAATTTGCCCACCACTGACGTCAAACTAACAGGTCTATAATTGCTAGGTTTACTCTTCGAACCCTTTTTAAACAACGGAACAACATGCGCAGTACGCCAATCCTCCGGCACTATTCCCGTTTCTAATGACATTTGAAATATTTCTGTCATAGCCCCTGCTATTTCTACCCTAACTTCCCTCAATGTCCTAGGGAATATCCTGTCAGGACCTGGAGACTTATCCGTTTTCATATTTTTCAAAAGTGTCCGCACCTCCTCTTCTTTGAATCTCACAGTTTCCATTGCTACTCTGCTCGTTTCCCTTACCTCACATAATTCCATATCCTTCTCCTTCGTGAATACCGAAGAAAAGAAATTGTTCAATACCTCCCCCATCTCTTTTGGCTCTGCAGATAGCTGTCCACTCTGACTCTCTAATGGACCGATTTTATTCCTTGTTATCCTTTTGCTATTAATATAGCTGTAGAAACCCTTTGGATTTACTTTCACCTTACTTGCCAAAGCAACCTCATATCTTCTTTTAGCTTTTCTAATTTCTTTCTTAATATTCTTTTTACATTCTTTATACTCCTCAAGCACCTCATTTACTCCATGCTGCCTATAATTATTGTAGCTCTCTCTCTTTCTATTCTATCAATAACTAGAGAGCGGTCCTGAGCTACCATCTACCTCATCGGAGACCCTCGGACTATCTTTAATCAGACTTTATCTTGCAATGAACATTATTCCCTTCATCCTGTATCTGTACACTGTGGACGGCTCGATTGTAAACATGTATAATCTTTCCGCTGACTGGATGGCACACAACAAAGACAAACTTTTCACTGTACCTCTGTACACGTGACAATAAACTAAACTAAACTATTGGGATCATCTGGTCAATCTTGCCCTCTCCCTTTCAGAGATATTCCTTTCATTCTATCCATTCTTCCACTGTCTCTGCAACTTAAAACTAACTTGTTTTCTTTCATTCCCAGCTTAGAAGAAGGGTGCCTGACATGAAAAGTTAACTCTGTTCCTGAGCCATTAAGTGGTTGCCAGTACCTTCCATTTCACAACTAAAGGCTTATATCTATTTCCAGATATCCACTTGTGAGATACCATTCATTTATTGTAGACATCAAAATCTATGCAGGTGGGAGGCCATTCAGCCTAGCCTATCTGTGCTGGCAGAAAATGACCTATGCAGCCTAATAGGTTAGGCTTTCCACTGCTGGGACCACTTGAGTACATATCTAAGTACCTTTTAAATATGAGGATTTCTGCCTCCAACACCAATACAGATGAGATCCAGGTCAGATAGAGCCATAGAGTCATACAGTATGGAAACAGACCGTTTTGGCCCAACTTGCCCACGCCGACTATCATGCCACATCTACACTAGTCCGCCTGCCTGGTTTTGGCCCATATCCCTCTAAACTTGTCCTATCCATGTGCCTGTCTAAATGTTCCCCTACCGACCTCCTCAGCTTGTTCCATACACCCACCAACCTTTGTGTGAAAACATTTAGTTTAGTTAGTTTATTGTCACATGTACCCAGTGAAAAGCTTTTGTTGCGTGCCAACTTGTTAGTAGAAAGACAATACATGCTTACAATTGAGCCATCCACAGAGTACTGATAATATGATAAAGGAAATAATGTGAATAACGTTTAGTCCAGTAACGTCTGATTAAAGATAATGCAAGGGTCTTCAATGAGGTAGATAGCACCAAAGGCAGCTCCCTAGTTGTTGGTAGGATGGTTCAGTTGCCTGTTAACTGAACCCTTAGTTTCTCAGATGAATTGAGTTACCCATCAGGTTCCTATTAACTCTTTCCTCCCTCACCTTAAACCCAACTTCCCTCTCCCATTGGGCAAAAGGTATAGAAGTGTGAAAATGCACACCTCCAGATTCAGGGACAGTTTCTTCCCTGCTGTTATCAGGCAACTGAACCATCCTACCAACAACTCAAGTGCAGTCCTGAGCTACTATCTACCTCATTGAAGACCCTCGGGCTATCTTTGGCTGGACTTTATCTTGCACTAAACATTAGTCACATTATTTACGTTACTCCCTCTATCATGCAGGGGTGAAAATCCTGGGGGGGACATGGGGACAGGGGGACACGCCGCCCCCCCCTGCTTTGAGAGGTGGG
This sequence comes from Malacoraja senta, assembly GCA_038087875.1. Taxonomy (NCBI): domain Eukaryota; kingdom Metazoa; phylum Chordata; class Chondrichthyes; order Rajiformes; family Rajidae; genus Malacoraja; species Malacoraja senta. The sequence goes on along the minus strand of JAXLNO010000065.1, from coordinate 260,000 downwards.
GGATGACCCCCCCCCATGTTTTGTAATCCGGACTTTATCAGCCACTTTCTAAGGGGGCCTTTCAGCGCCCGCCGCAGTTTAAAATCAAACTGCTGCATCGAGGCCATCAAGGCTCCCGATGTTGAAGCCCCCGCCGGCCAATGAAAGACCCCGTGAACGGGCCGATTCAAGCCCCACGATTCGGGGCGGACGAAGCTGCTGTTGCTGGAGTTCGGAGTCGGTCACCAACCAGGTCAGCTCCCGATGTTATCGTCCACAGGGCCCACGGCCGAAGCCTCGCATGTGTGCGCCTGCGCGCGGCCGCCAATAAATTGTGTCCCCCACATGTTTTGACAGCGATTTCCATGCTTGGTATTATGTATCTGTACACTGTGGTTGGCTCGACTGTAAGCATGTATTGGCTTTCTGCTGATTGGTTAGCACGCAACAAAAGCCTTTCACCATACCTCGGTACACATGACAATAAACAAAACTAAACTCAACTCAACTCCCCTCAAATCCTTCCTCCATTTGGTTTAAATCTATGCCCTGAGTCACTGATATCCTTCCCAAGGTAAACAGGTCATGGAGTCAGAGTCTTGCAGAACAGAAATAGGCCCTTCAGCCCACTGTGTCCCTACTGAGCACTGTACCCATCTGCACTAGTCCTATTTTACCACGTCTAATTGGATGGGGAGCAACAAATGCTCAGAGAGAAGGATAGCTCAAGCATCTTACAGGCCAGACGAGAGGTTATGTTGCAGGATTGGTGCTCCAGAGACTGAGACAAAAGATCTGGAGGCATGAGTTCAAGGCAGCTGAGAAATTTAAATTCAATTAATTATTCCAGTCTCTGAACTGCCCACAGTAATAACGTAGCAAGTCACTCAACGCAAGGGCAATTAATACAATTAATAAAATAAACCTTTACTTCTCGTCTTGGTTGATCAGATGCTCATTGTTGTGTCCTTGGATCAGTATCAGATAATTGTACAAAAAGGGGAATATCATTTGGTGTGACACCCACAGGCAGCAAAACCATGTCTGGCGTTCATGTTCGGACCAGACGATACAGAATAAACGGAGGGAGAACTGGAAGGAAAACGACTGAAGCCAGATTGAATGGGGATGGGATGAATGGTGCTGGGCTCTCCCTCCGGGGTTAGTAATGTAAAACATAGAACAGGGAGAGGAACAGGCTCTTTGGCCCATAATGTCTGTGCCGCACACGATGCCAAGACCAATAAGCAGCCTGTACAGAATCCGTATCTCTCTATTCACTGCATAATAACAGTAACAATGAGAGCGAAGCTGCTGCTTTTCCTCTTTAATTCTGGAGCATTGCCTGGTGTCCTGCAGTGTTGAGGACAACTGCTTTAGCGGAGATGAATCTTTGAACTGAAGTTCTAGGTGAAGGAAGAATGTTGAATTCCATTTCCTATCGGAGTAATCCATTAATTGTACGGTCATGCTGGACTTAAAATGGTTGTTATTCTTGACATCCTTCAAGTCAGAACTATTGTCCTTAAATCCTCAGGACGTGTGCGGTATTCCAAGAGACATTTCGAACCCAGCAGGTCCTTCAGTATCAGGATAGGACAGGGAGAGTCCATCTGCATATAACTCTCACAACCATAAGCAGAAACATCTCAAGGCGGCCCATGTGGCCCGAATCACGAGTCCTGGCTGACAACCTGTTGCCAGGAAGCTCAGCAAATGTGGAGCAACCTTCAATTAGTAGAACACCAGATCATCTGGCACCCGTGCCGTGCTAACCAGTGACTGAGAAGGCATTAGCTGTAGACAACAAATGCATTGCCATCTGCTCAGAATCCCATCCTAATATCATCAAGGCTTATTAGTCCATCATAAGGTACCATTTGGTATAATTGATAACGCCTACCAAATCACAACTGTGCCCAAACTGAAAGGTCACTTAACATTGCAGTGGCTTTTATTTATCTCTGTGGCCAATTAATCCGGATCGTTGAGGACTCAGGACTTGTGTTGGATTTTCATCTTCCGAAATGAAGGTGCAATGTTTTGTTTTTTAGTTTAGAGATACAGCGCGGAAACAGGCCCTTCGGCCCACTGAGTCCGCGCCGACAAGCGATCCCCTTACACCCGCACTACCCTACGCACGAGGGGCAATTTACAATTTTACCAAAGCCAATTAACCTACAAACCTGTACGTCTTTGGAGTGTGGGAGGAAACCGGAGCCGGAGAAAACCCACATGGTCACGTGGAGAACGTACAAACTCCGTACAGACAGCACCCGTAGTCAGGAACAAACCCAGGTTTCTGGCGCTGTAAGGCAGCAACTCTACTGCTGCACCATCGTGCCACCCATAAATTGTCCTCTAACATTTGGAGAGTATCATTCAGATCCAGAGCAGAAACTGCTGGAAATACTCAGGCAATAGCTATGCAGAGAAACAAAGTTACCATTTGAACTCTGCTTCTCTCTCCACGGTTGCTGCATGGCCTCCTGAGCATTTCCACGTCTGCGGTTCTTATCTCAGATATCAAGCATTTGCAATTTTGTGGGGACCTCAAGGAACTCCACGGAATGGAATCTGGTGTAGAACACCAAGTGCCGGAGTAGATCACCGGGTCACGCAACATCTCTGAAGGACATGAATAGACATCATTTTGTCGAGATCCTTCTTAAGACACGTGACATCTGAAGAAGGGTCTGATAAGGATCCTGACCCGAAACATCGCCTATCCGTGTCCTCTAGAGAAGCTGCCTGACCTGATGAGTTACTCCAGCATTTTGTGTTTATTTGCAAATTTGTGATTTTTGATTTCTGAAATACATATCCCTCTGAACCATGAATGTTCGTGCATGTTCTACATGGTGATAAGGTTATGCTTGTGATTTCTGATGTGCTTCAGGAAGAAACACGCGAGTCCCTGCAATGAGAATTGACCTTTCAGCTTCTTCATATTCATAAAGTGGGGTGGAGGTGTCCGTTAGGAGTTGCTCGAATTGGAGTCCTGATTAGTGTCTGGCTGTGCAAGGTGGCCCATAAACACTCACCAGTGGAGTTGGGAGTGGACGGGGAGTTGGCTTGACTTCCTTGAGCCGCCGCGTTTGTCGCAGTTACCGCTGTTTTGGCGGCGTATAGATTTGCCTCCTCCTGCAACTTGCCTATGTTTTTCTTGTACCGGATTCGCTTGTTACCAAACCAGTTTGATACCTGCCAGAGGGTGACAAAGAAACACAAAGGTAAAGCTGACCATCTGGCAATGTTGGACCACGCACATGCTGGATTTGGAAAGTGCAGGCCACAAAGACTTAAATTGCAATACATCCTGCAAGGATTTGTACCGCGTGTGGTGAGGGCAGCTTGCAAGAGCTTTCAGCCAGAGTGGAAAACTTCCTGTGTAGGAAGGGACTACAGGTGCTGGTTTAAAATGCTGGAGTAATTCAGAAGGTCAGGCTGTATCTCTGGAGAAAAGGAATAGGTGACGTTTCGGGTCGAGACCGTTCTTTAGACTGAGAGTCAGGGGAGAGGAATACTAGAGGTATGAAAAAGTGCAGAACAAATCAGAGCTGACACCAATGGCCATGGAGCCCACAATGGTCCATTGTTGGCTGTGGAAGAGGTGTTAATGAAGGGATACGAACAGTGAAACTCGCACAACGACTAAGATGGGGGAGGGATGGAGAGAGAGGGAATGCAAGGTTGTAAGCCTCCCATGCGAAATATGAGGTGCTGTTGTTCCGATTTGCGTATGGCCTCACTCTGACAATGGAGGAGGCTCAGGACAGAAAGGTCATTTAATTCCCCTTCCCATTCCCATACTGACCTTTAAGGTGGCTTCACAAAACACGTCTTCAATCCTGTCTCACACCTTCGGCCTTTATCTCTGGCCTTTGTTCCAACCATCTGCCCATCAAAACCTCCCCTAGCCTGTGTTCACCTATTACCTGTCATGCTTTTTCCTGCCTCTCCTCTCTCCCAGCTTTCTTCTCCCCTCCCCCTCACAGTGTCTAAAGAACGGTCTCGACGCGAAATGTCACCTATCCATGTTTTCCAGGGATGCTGCTTGACCCGCTGAGTTACTCCAGTGCTTTATGTCTTTTTGTGTATTAACCAGCATCTGCAGTCCCTTGTTTCTACATTAGAGCAACGCCCGGTGGGTCAGGGTTCACACGATCGCCAATGTTAAGACGGGCTGTGACATTCTAAGAGTTCAGAGGAAGCGTAATATGACCAGAGGAATCCCACCGTCCACCTTCAACCGCAAAGCCACCCTCACCTGTGCTACCGTGATGCTACATTTCTTCGCCAGCTCCTCCTTGGCTTCTTCGCTGGGGTAGGGGTTGTTGAGGTGGGAGTAGAAATACTCATTGAGGATCTCCGTCGCTTGCTTGCTGAAGTTACGCCTTTTTCTCCTGAAAGTAAAAAGATTTCAAAAAAGAAAAGAGAAGGAAACCCGTTCCCCACCAAGTCCGTTTCATTGTAGCAAAAAGTAAGCGATAGAGGTTGGCTTTTCTCCTTGGTGTCCTGAACTTTAGAACCCTGGTGCTGAGAGTGAGAAATGTTTCAATCTATCAATCCACAACCTTGTACATCCAGATGAAGTACAGGTCCACCGCCAATCGTTTGGCACCCTTGGTTCCAGAGCCTTGCCTTGTTATCCGTTTTGCCAGACCAACAGCGGTCACCTCCTTCAGGGCCGAGATACTGGCCCACAAAACCGGCAACGGAAGTCGGTTACGGGTACGGATCTGCCGGCTCCGGCCGGGCTGGAGTTCCAGAGACCCAACCACAGGGGGCAAATTTTAACCGGCAATCGGCCGCGGAAGTCAGTGATGGGAACCGATCTGCAGGCTCTGGCCAGGCCGGAGTTCCAGAGCACCGGACGCAGGGGGTAAATTCACCCTGCTGATTGCCGTCCTACCTGGCCTAGGTGTCACATTTTCAGGGGGACTTCCAGGTGGGATTTCAAGTGGGCTGTCATGATTTTAACTGAAGGCACCAGACCATCAGTTGCCAGAGACTGGGTGGTGGACCTGTTACACAACAATAAACAAACAGCAAGTGGGGCTGGTAACTTATTTAATACCTGGATTATTGTCATCACAACACCATTCCCTATATATACAGTCACATATATGACCACAACAAAACGGGAACAATAATTCAACTCGACTGAAGTTAAAAAAATATTTGTTTTGCTGGACATTTGCCAACTTTGCCATTGAAAAAATAGTTTTTCTTTGATACTTCTGTTTCAAAGACTCAGCAAATATTGTGCCAAGTTCAGATCTGTATGCTAAGGGGCAACTGTGATATGAACATTTTTAATTTAGGTATAGGTTTATGATTGTCACGTGTACCGAGGTACAGTGAAAAGCTTTGTTTTGCACGCTATCCATTCAGATCAGATAACACTACAATGTCCAACCAAGCTGCTTTAAATTACCCCTGGTGTGTCGGTGTGGAGTGATATAAAGCGTGAAGACTTGTGCACAGACTCAGTGTGATCTACTATCTTACATTCTTATACTAAAGGGCCTGTGCCACTTACGCGACTTTTTCGGCGATTGCCGGCACCCGTCATAGGTCGTTGCAGGTCACCGAAAAATTTCAACATGTTGAAAATCCGGCGGCAACCAGAACAAGGTACGACTCTTTGGGTGACTACTCACGACCATACAGGCTTCACCCCGCGACATGTCGCCAGGGTGTCGCCTGTATGGTCGTGAGTCGACTCCTCAGTCACCCAAAGAGTCGTAGCGTCTTTCTGGTCGCCGCTGAATTTTCAACATGTTGAAAATTTTCGCCAACCTGCAACAACCTATGACGGGTACCGGCAGTCGCCGAAAAAGTTGCGTAAGTGGGACAGGCCCTTCAATATAGTTGTGCCTAATGTATAGCAGGATTATCACTGAAGAGTCTGCAAAAAAAGAATTTCACTGTACTAAGGTACATGTAACAATTAAGTACCATTGAACAATTGAGGAGTTGATTCTGGAGAGAGTTGATGGAAATGTAGCATAAATGTAAATTGCTGGTTGATGGATGGTTGGCATGGACTCAGTGGGCTACAGGGCCCATTTCTGTGTTGGATCTCTCCATGAACTGATCCTAGCTGACCAAATGTAGCCATTGACTAGCCCGGGATATAAACCCCAACTTGTAGAAAGTCTTGGCCAAGCATCATGGCCTGATGGACCCAAGGCATTGGAGGTGCATCATAAACAAGAGGCTCACAGAGAGGACAATGTTGTATTAGGGAACTGATCTCAGGCTGGAGTTACACATTCAGCCTTGCTCTCAGGGTTCAGTACTGAAGCTGCTGCTCTTTATCCCAGTGTTCAGTACAAAAAGCAGCCAGTTATAACTGGCTTTCCTGTACGGTATGATATCACAATATAAATTCATTGTTCACGCATCAAATGACAGAATACTATGATGTAATCCAACCCTTATACTTGAGATACGGTGTGAAAATAGACCTTTCAGCAGACCGACCAGCGATCACCCCGTACACTAGCACTATCCTACCAATTAGGGACAATTTACAATTTTAACAAAGCCAATTAACCTACAAACAGTACAACTTTGGAGTGTGGGAGGAAACAGGAGAAAAACAAATAAGACCCACACAGTAACATGGAGAACGTACAAACACTATACAGACAGCTCCCATAGTCAGGATTGAAGCCGGTCTCTGGCTCTGTAAAGGGTCTGTCCCACTTGGCCGTCATTTACGCGACAGGCCGGTAGTGACTGACGCGCGATGGTCGCGCGCGTCATCATGCGTCCGCACAGCCGTCTGGAGCGCGTGACGTCATTTGAAGAGACACAAAATGCAGGAGTACCTCAGCGGGACCGGCAGCATCTCTGGAGAGAAGGAATGGATGATGTTTCGGGTCGAGACTCTTCTTCAGTCTGAAGAAGGATCTCGGCCCGAAACGTCACCCATTGCTTCTCCCCAGAGATGCTGCCGGTCCCGCTGAGTTACTCCAGCATTTTGAGTTTATCTCCAATCGTCTTGGCCCCGCTCTGGGAGTAGGAGTGGGGGCAGATCCAGATCCACAACGGCCGTGAGCCCCAGGCCGAGCTCGGCTATCGTTTGCCTGCTTCTGCTGCTGTTGGAGGTGAGACGTTGCGTTGCGCCGCGCCAGGGTCTTGGGCCTGTCCCACTTTGGCCGTCAGTTACGCGACAGGCCGGTGGCGCAAATAAATTACATGCAGGACGAAGTCCACACTCCTCCACACCACTCCATGCGCCCGTCCCGCGCTACGCACGTGCTACCCATGCGCTACCCACATACTAGCAGATCGCGTAAATGGCGCGCGAATGACGGCCAAGTGGGACAGGCCCTTAAGGCAGCAAATGTACCGCTGCGTCACTGTGCCGCCCCTCTTTCATCCCAACACATCTCACTGCCTTTGGCCGTGTATGGGCCTTGCCTTCCTCCACGTATCCATGATCCCCGGGCCATTTATTTTATCCTGGACAGATTTACTCCAACTCGTGGGGTGGGAAGATACCTCTTGATTCCCGCCCTCTTCCATACCTCCCTGCTCCTCTCCCCCACCTTTTCTTTGAACACTCTTGTTCCAATTTGGTAATTATGTGTATTCAACCTGTAAGCCAATGATTGTGACTATTGAGCTGTATGGTTATTTCAGTTGCCCTTCTCTCCTGTTCTTCCTTGAAACACATTAGCATGACATGCATCAAATCCACCTACCGTGCATCCAGGAACCGTGAGCGGAGGATCATCACTGCCTCGCACGTGCTCTGCTTCAGCTGAATCTGGATGGAGTTGAACTTGCGGTGAATGATGTTGACCATCCTCTCAATCTCCTTCGGGGAGATGGGCCGCGTCCGGCTCTGCTCCCGCAGCAGGTTCATGACATGCGTGGTGAACTCATTGCAGGCCTGCAACAGACAACACGGGGAGGCCGTGAGAGAGATCTCAAAGGCATGGAGCCGTGAAAAAAGCTGCTGCCTGGATCCAAGCTTGGCACGTTGGCTCAGTGGTAGAGTTGCTGCCTCACAGCGCCAGAGACCCAGGTTCAATCCTGACTACGGATGCTGTCTGTATAGAGTTTGTACATGCTCCCTCTCTGTTTCCTCTGGGTGCTCCAGTTTCCTCACACACTTCAAAGATGTGCAGGTTTGTAGGTTAATTGGCTTTGGTAAAAATTGTAAATTGTCCCTGGTGTTTTAGCGTATGGAATGATCGTTGGTCGGCGCGGACATAGTGGGCCAAAGGGCCTGTTTCCGCGTTGTATCTCTAAAGTCTGTAAAGTCGAAAGGAAACTGGACCACCTGGGGAGAACATGTGCAGTCACAGGGATAATGTGCAAGCTCCACATAGACAGCACCAGAGGTCAGGATCAAACCTGTGTCACCACAGTGGTGAGGCAGCGGCGGCAGCACCTATGCAACAACACGTCACAATTTGGAGAAACTTTCATTAACCAATTCCTCTTGTTTTCCATCACTGAACCAAACTTATTCCAAGATTTCACCTTCCCTTGGCATCCAATGGTCTTTACTTTCCTAATGATGCCGCATGTGGTTCAAATGCCGTGCTAAAATATACAGATACATATCAAGCATGCTGCCTCCTTGCACCACCATCACTAAACTCATTCAAGGTGGTCAAATACAAATATCCCTAAACAAATAGAATAGAAACGCTGGAAATACTTAACAGGTTAGTCTGTGCAAAGGGAAACAGAGTTAATGGTTCAGGTCATTCATCAAACTCAAAGTACAACCACATCAGGTATCAGAGGTTATGGGGAGATGGCAAGAGAATGGGGTTAGGTAGGAGAGATAGATCAGCCATGATTGAATGGCAGAGTAGACTTGATGGGCCGAATGGCCTAATTCTACTCCGATCACTTATCATCTTATGAACAACTGTTCCCGATTAGCCTGTGTCTCTCTAAATGCTTATTTATGGCATCCCGCATTATTTGTTCAGCCAGTTACCCACTACTGTTGTCAGACTGACTACCCTGTTGTGACCTGGTCCCTCCCATTTTCTCTCTTTCTTAATCGTAAAGTGCTGGAGTAACTCAGCAGGTAAGGCAGCATCTGTTGAGGTATTTCGGGTTGGGACCCTTCTCCAGAGATCATGGGTGGTTTAGTTATCGTGGTTGGTGTTGAGTTTTGTGGAGGGGTTTGGTATTGTGGAAGAGTCCCGACTTGAAACGTCACCTACACATTCCCCCCCACAGATGCTGCCTGGCCTGCTTACTTCAGCACTTTGCATTTTGCTCAAGATCCCAGCATCTGCAGTTCCTTGTATTCCTCTCTTCATCAATTAGCGGTGCTTTCCAGTCTTACGGAACTGCGGGATAGAATACTACAGGCATGTACTGCCATTTTCCTTGCACCTTTGCAAAATGATACGCTGCGCTATTCTACCTCCTGCTTCTCTTTGGAGCTTAGGAATCATTTCGTTACGGTACACCAATTTGTTAATTTTTTCACAATGATAGATGCCCTTAATATTTTAAATAATAACTGAAAATGCTAGAAACATTCAGCAGGTCAGGCAGCATCTGTGCAAAGAGAAACAACGTTATTGTTTCAGTCACAGATGCTTCGAGTGAATGCAGTTGAAGGAGGTTGTTGGAACCAGCAGGACATAGATGAGCTGGAAGGTTGGGCACAGCGGGGGCAGATGGAATTTAATTAAGACTAGTGTGAGGTAATGCACTTTGGAAGGTCAGATTCTGGTATGACATTTAGAGTAAATTGTCCAGGGCCTTGATAGGCTGTACAGAGACCTTTGGGTGAAAGTACAACGCTTCCTGAAAGTGGCTACCCAGGTGGATAAGGTTGTGAAAAAGGCATTTGATATGCTTGCCTTCATAAGCTGAGGCGTTGAGTATAAGGCGTCATGTTGCAGCTCTACAAAACAATAGTTAGGCCGCAATTGAGAACAATGTGTAGAGTTATGGTTGCCCACTACAGGAAGCAATAGGAAAAGTGCAGAAGAGATTCACCAGGATGTTGCCTGGAATGGAGGGCTGTAGTTACACAGAGAGATTGGATAGGCTGTGTTCATTCTCATTGGAATGTCAGAGGCTGGTGGATGACATTATAGAGGTTTATAAAATGATGATGGGGGGGGGGGGGGGAGTATAGTCAGAATCTAGAGCAAGGGAATCTAGAACTGGAGGATTTAAATGAGAGAAGAGAAATTAGAAACTGTCAGGGTTTCTAAAGTCAATGGTGGAAATTGTGATGAGAAAGAAGTAGAGGAGAAAGGTTGGAGTCAAGAAAGGAAGAGATAGGTTTGGTGGAAGAAGAACATGGGCCCCAGCTCTTTCTCCTCATTAATTACATGGAACAGTCTTTGTTCCAAGCTTTCTCCAACACCAATCACCAACTCCTTCTCTGTTACATTGACCACTATCTTGATGATGCGCCAGTACCCATTTGGAACATGTCTATTTCATGAACGGTGCCACTAACTTCCACCAGCTCTGAAAGCATCTCTTCCCTGTTGAGTCTTAACCCAAACATGTGAAGAGGTTACATTCCTTTCTACTGCCCTTTGTTTCCAACCTCTTCCCCACCTGAGGCCCACCATTCTGTGAAGGTTTGGCAAAACATCCTAGCTCTTGCACTTGGAGACACGAGGAACTGCAGATGCTGGAATATTGAGCAAGACACTAAGTGCTGGAGTAACTCAGAAGGTCAAGTGGGAATGCATAGGCCACATGTCGGGTAGAGACCTTTCTTTAGACTGTTAGTCTTGAGTCTAAAGAGAGATCCCAACCTGAAATGTCGCCCATCCATTCACCTCCACAGAATCAGAAATAAACATTGGAAATACTCAGCAGGTCAGGGAAATCGCTCTCCATTTCATGTCGTTTTTGTTTTTCTTAAATTGCCTCTCATTTATCTGTGAACATGTATCTTTCATAAGTTCATAAGTTATAGGAGCAGAATTAGGCCATTCGGCCCATCAAGTCTACTCTGTCATTCAATCATGACTGATCTATCTTTCCCTCTCAATCCCATTCTCCTGCCTTCTCCTCATAAACCCTGACACCTGTACTAATGAAGAACGTGCCAAGTCTAACTGCGAAGCAGACGATGGGCCAAATGGCCTAATTCTGTTCCTATGTCTTATGAATTATTTGGGTGTGATAGTATTACAGGCCGTTGGTTAATGCTCCGCAGGTCACTGTACATTATTAATGGACCCTCATCCATCTTTTATTCCCCCTCAATCTACTTTGCAACACACACGCACCAGGTTTTCTGCCTGATATTCCTCCTCCAATTAACACCATTGATAACAGATTAACTACTCGCCCACCCCAAATCTTTCTGTGGGTATGTACAATGCAGCAAATGTTCAAGGACATGACAAGCCCAGTTCTCTCAGATGCTGCACCGGACACAAAGCACTTTGAGGTGTTTCTGTGAGACGTGATGAAGCACTGCACTGAGACAAGCCTCTGTGCTTTTAATTGCATTCATCACAAGAAAATGTTCGGCAAATCTCCTTTCATCTGCTCACAGCACTTGACACATTGAGGCGAATCTCATTGAAATGCTCCATTTTGTCATCTGCATGTGTCGGCACCAAGACAGAAGCTTCAAACTGAAAAACTCTTATCATTCCTTCCTCGTATGAAATTTTAAATAGGACGCTTAAATTGAATTTTAAATGAACCTTTGTTAGCTTCACAATGAAACAACTTTGTCTTTGAATCTGGATTAGCACAGTGTGTAAACACATACACTACGTGCCTTAGAAACATCTCTACATTTAGATCTCCACGTAAATGTTGGTATGTGTGTAGCCTCTCTCCAGAAGACAGCAGACATTGATTGAGACAACCTTTGCCATGTGGGCACTTACAAACTCTGCAGACTCCATGAAGTCCATCACACCAGGCTCCCTTAACCGTTGTTGACGGTAAAACCTTTTGGAATATTCTGAGCTCATGAAAGATGCAGCTTGAATCCAAATGCTTTCATACAAGTCGAATGTTGAGATGGCAGGCAAAGCTCAGGGGGTGCAGCCTCTAGCTTCTGGGTCAGAATGGAATGGGCCCAAGACTCTAGACTCTGGAGCAAGCGAGCCAGGCTGAGAATATTGAACCATCCCAGCTGATTGACTCCAGTGCTCTGGCTCCACATGTTCTCAGCTGGCCACCTTGGGATGGTCACATTGTTTGCACGTTCAGCCCCAGACCTTTGTCGAGGGAGGAGGTTTAGTTTAGTTTAGTTTAGTTAAGAGATATGGCATGGAAACAGGCCCTTCGACCCACACCAACCAATGAGCACCTGTACCCTATCCTATACATTAGGGGTCATTTACAAACTCACAACATGATAAATATAATAAACTTTTAAAAAGTTCAGCGTGTTTATATATATACTAAACTTTTTTAAAGTTTATTATATTTATCATGTTGTAAGCTTGTAAACCTTTATATATAGATTTCAGACCCCGGGGTGAAAATCGGCGAAACAAAGATGGCGTCGTTTTCGGAGAAAATCGGCGAACAAAAGATGGCGTCGTTTTCGGAGAAAATCGGAGAAAATCGAGTGGGGGTGGGGGGGGGGGATGGATTTTATTTTAAAAACGTGTGCATAAACACGACCCAATTTAATCAGGAGTGGCTATTCGTAAAGATAAATGTCATCTCTTTGGAAATGGTGAAAAATATGGGCGCTGTGTGGGCCTGGGGCGGTATCAAAGGGGCTGGGTGGCACAAGTCAAGCAGGCGGACAGACGGATGGACGGATGGCAGCCACAGAGTTTTATATGATAATAGATATATATTTATATATATATATATAGATATATATTTATATTTATATTTATATTTATATTTATATATATATATATATATATATATATATATATATATATATATATATATATATAAATATACACCAATTTTATTTTTCATTTATTATTTTGTTTACATAGTACTACATTTACCATAAGCTGTTTTGCTGCTGCAAGTAAGAATTTCATCGTTCTATTTGGGGCATGTGACAATAAAACACTCTGGACTCTTGACCACTGTGCTTTTAGCTGCCTGGGCTCCAAGGTCAGAAATTGCCTCCACAAACCTCTCTTCCTCGCTTCTCCTTCATGTAACTTGGAATCTACTTCTTACACCAAGTCTTTGCCCTCCTCCTTTGTGTTTCGTCAGATTTTCTGGTGTCCACTTGAGTCTGAATTTGGCTCAATGAAGATGTGGCCTATCTTGGTTTATCTTTAATAATTCCACAAGATGGAAACATATACATCACCTTTTATCACATTTTTATCACCTTTTGAGTCCTCAGTGTAGGCCAACAAAGACGTTTTTAATGCAGCTGAACAAACATAAAGCAATGTGTACGAAGGAACTGCAGATGCTGGTTTATACTGAAGACAGTCACAAAATGCTAGTTAATGGGCACATGGGACTAATGTAGCTGGGACATGTTGGCTGGTGTGGACAAGTTGGGCCGAAGGGCCCGTTTCTATGCTATATCACTTTATAACTCTCTAATTCAGTGGGACAGGCAGCATCTCTGGACAGAAGGAGTGGGTGACGTTTCAGGTATGAAGAAGGGTCTCGACCCGAAACGTCACCCATTCCTTCTATCCAGAGATGCTGCCTGTCCCGCTGAGTTACTCCAGCATTTCCTAATTCCGGCCTGTTTTGTGAGCACTAATCTCTCTTTTGATGCCGTAAATTATGGTTGGAGATAATGGTAAATAAATCCTTTATTGGGGATTAGTCAGACAATCTACTCCCAATATTTGAACACCAGGTGCTTATTCTGGATCAGTTTAGTTTAAAGATACAGTGTGGAAACAGGCACTTCGGCCCTTTGAGTCGATGCCGACCAGCGATCACCCATACTATCCTACACACTTGGGATAATTTACAGAAGCAAATTAACCTACAATCCTGCACGTCTTTGGAAAGTAGGAAGAAACTGGAGCAAACTGGAGTCTTTGGAAACTGGAGTCTTTGGAAACTAGAGTCTTTGGAAGCTGGAAGAAACCCACGCGGTCAGAGGGAGAATGTAAAAACTCCATACAGACGGCACCAGTACTAAGGATCAAAGCTGGGTCTCTGGCACTGTAAGGCAACAACTCTACCACTGCGCCACTGTTAATGACTCCAACAAAATATCAGTCAGTGGATGCGACACAAACATTAAAGACTCCGAGCCTATGCTGGCTGTCTCTTACCAAACGAAATAAGCCAGCGGTAGAAACATAGCAAGAGATACAGAAACATGGCTGTAGATGGAAGGAGGCTTCCCTGGAACAAGACCCCCAACTAGGAAAATGAAGGACTGCACAAGGCTGGAATCTGTCCTCTCATAGACTGAGCAGTCATCTCATGGAGAACTTTATCAATGAGGAGAGGATTAAGATCAGAGCTCAGGAGCTAACTTGGCTCAAGGAGATGGCACTGACTTCTTATGAGCAATCTGCTGCCTACTCCTGGAATGGTTTTTCTACTTAGATCTGGTAGATATGGCGGCAAAATGGTCCAATGTTCAGAAGTAACGTTTTCCTGCAGGGAGTGGTGGGCATGTGGAACTTGCCCCCACGTGGGACAGCTGGATGGCATGGGCGGTTCTGAGGGAATCTGAGCACACCTGGGGGAATGGAATAGGGGGTCGGGCTGATACAGTTCAGTGAGGAGGCAGGGAGGCATGAAGTACAAATCCAGGCACAAGTCCATTGGTGAATTTTCTCATTTTATGCTATAAATTCTACAGAAAAGGGTTAAAAAAGGAATTAAGAAATTAGCAAAAGCTTCATTGCAAAAACCAACAGTGTTGAATGGTGGAGCAGCAGTTAGTGCTGCTGCTGCCTCACAGTTACCAGCTCCCCGGTTCGATCCTGATCTCCGGTGTTGACTGTGTGGAGTTTCCCTGTTCTCCCTGAAAGCAATTGAGTTTCCCCTGTGAGAGCTCCGGTTTTGCTCCACGTCCTAGAGACTGCGGTGGCACAGTGGTGCAGCGTTAGAGTTACTGTCTTGCAGCAAAATTGGCCAAGGTTCATTTTGTAGGTTAATTGGCGAGGAAAATTTGTAAATTGTCCCTAGTGTGTAGGATAGTGCTGGTGTACGGGGTGATCGCTGGAGTGAGGGATAAAATCTCATTATCCTCTTCCCCTGGGTGAGACGAGACTCTATTAGCACTCCCTCCACTGGAGTAAGGGGGGGGGAGACTCTCATGGTTCCTCCTTACCCCCTCCCCGAAGCTCGGAGTAAGGCATAGACTCTCATTGTAACTCCCTTCCCCCAGAGTGAGGGCTGATACTCAACATCCCTCCTTATTCCCTTCCCTCCACCACCCGCGAGTGAGGTGACACTCCCATTCTCCCTCTCCTCACTGGAATGAGCAGCAAATGTGCCTGATTTCAATAGATGTGAAGGGCAGGTGTAAAGCTCCAGAGGTTTGGAGTGGTGTATACACTAGTGACTTTGAACAATCATGGCAGAGGGAGGCACGGTGGTGCAGTGGAAGAGTAGCTGCCTTACAACTCGAGACCCGGGTTCAATCCTGACTACGGGCATCGTCTGTACAGAGTCTGTACATTCTTAATATTGCTCAGTTAAGTTTCGAGATACAGTGTGGAAGCACGGCATTCAGCCCACCCTGTCCACACCAACCAGCAATCGCCCATACACTAGTTCCATCCTACACATTAAGGGCAATTTACAGGTGCAAATTAACCTACAAACCTGCACGTCTTTGGGATGTGGGAGGAAAACGGAGCACCTGGTGAAAACCCACACAATCACAGGAAGAACGTACAATCTCCATACAGACAGCACCCGTAGTCAGGATCAAACGCAGGTCTCTGGCATCTTAAGACGGTAAGGCAGCAACTCTACCGTCTTGCCACTGTGCTGCCCACTATGGGACAAAGGGCCCGCTCCTGTGCTGTACTGTTCTATCTTCTATCTTATTCAAACTTTGCCCTACTCACCTTAAAGTTTAGTTTAGTTTATTGTCACGTGTACCGAGGTACAGTGAGAAGCTTTTGTTGTGTTCTACATGATTACACTCAAGTTATTTGCAGTGCGTAGATATATGATAAGGGAATAACGTTTAGTGCGAGATAAAGCAAGCCAAGTCCGATCAAGGAAAGTCCGAGGGTCAATGAGGTAGATAGTAGTTCAGCACTGCTCTCTGGTTGTGGTAGGGTGATCCAGTTGCCTGATAACAGGCAATGCTATATGCCCTCTAGTTGTTGACTCGTCTACCTTAGGAAATAGGGAATGACTGTCTACCCTATCTATGCCTTTCGAGCATTAGGACGCCTATGTTCGTCACCAGTTCTTCCTTCATTGTATGGACACTACCGGGTGATATTGGCCCCTTTAACTGCACTCTATCCCACACTCCACGGGCACTGAGTTCTGCCTTAACCGGGACCGGCTAATTCCGTACCCTACTCTGGGACAACGCTCTAGTGTCAAAGTCTTTATACACAGAAAGAAAAATTTGGTGCAGGAATAGGCCATTCGGCCCTTCGAGCCAGCCATGGCTGATCATCTAAATTTAGTACCCCGTTCCTGCCTTTTCCCCATATCCCTTGATTCCTTTAGCCCTAAGAGCTAAATTTAACTCTCTCTTGAAAACATCTAATGAATTGGCCTCCACTGCCTTCTGTGGCAGAGAATTCCACATTCAACAACTCTCTGGGTGAAAATGTTTTTCCTCGTCACAGTCCTAAATGTCCTACCCCTTACTCTTAAACTGTGACGCCTGGTTCTGGACTCCCCCAACATCGGGAACATTTTTCCTGCATCTAACCTGTCCAATCCTTTAAGAATTTTATATGTTTCTATAAAATCCTCTCTCATCCTTCTAAATTCCAGTGAATACAAGCCATTCTTTCATCATATGTCAGACTTTACAGACATGTGGGGGAGCAACGTCACGTTTACCTGTTCGTACTTCTCGAGCTCGGTGTGGTAGATCTGTCGGATCTGTGTCAGCTTGGCCCGGTAGTCCGAGTGCTCCGCTGAGTTGTCGGTGGCCGCGCCCCCGGAGGCAGCGGCGGCGGCGGCTGCGGCGGTGGAGGAGGAGGCGGAGCCTTTCTCCGGCCCGGCCACACCCTCCGCCAGCAGCATGTTGTCCAGTCGCAGCAGCTGCGGGTCTGGAGGCTCGTCTTCCTGCGCTCCCCGGATACTCAACTCTGCAAGAGAACAGCACGCCTTTAGACTACGACGACCAAAGCCCTGAGACAACACCCCCTCCCTCCTTCACCCTCCCCACGAAGCTGAGGCAGTGCAAGACTCCCACTGCTGAAAGGACACAAAGTGCTGGAGTAACTCAGCAGGTCGGGCAGCATGTCTGGTTCAACATGGATAGGTGATGTTTCGGGTGGGGACCCTTCTTATTTCGGACACCTTGTGACTCCCACTGCTTCCTGCCCAGTTGGGTTTTGTTTCAGTTTAGTTTAGAGATACAGCATGGAAACAGCCCTTCGGCCCACCAGGGTCCGCACCGACCAGCGATCCCCCTACACTAGCACTATCCTACACACTAGGAACAACTTTTTTTACCGAGCCAATTTTTTACCGAACCTTCAAACGTATACGTCTTTAGAGAACGGAGGAAACCGGAGCACCTGGAGAAAAGCCACACTTTCACGCTGAAAGCAGACAAACTCTGTACAGACAGCATCCATAGTCAGGATCGAACTCGGGTCCCTGGCGCTGTAAGGCAGCAACTCTACTGCTGTGCCAGCATGCTGCCCATGTGCCAATGACTGCCCTGCTCAATGTGACTCAGGGTGGCATTGGGAGAGGCCCCTGATAGTTGACAGGCAGCTTGAACGGTGGGTCATGTCACAAGAATCCCAATGCCAACCGCTTCTGTGGAGTAGGAAAGGTGAGATTCTTCCCTTATACATTTCTGGGCCCCAAAATGGGAGATGTAATTTTAGTTTTAACTTTAGTTTTTAGAGATAGAGCATGGTAACCAGCCCTTCGGCCCACCAAGTCCATGCCGACCACCCGTACACTACCTCTATCCTACACGCTGTGGAGCATTTACAGAAGCCAATTATCCTAGAAAACTGCATATCTTTGTAGTGCGGGAGGAAACTGGAGAACCCGGAGAAAACCCACGCGGTCACAGGGAAGAACGTACAATCTCCCTACAGGCAGCACGTAGTCAGGATCGAACCAGGGAAGTAGATGCATTTGGATGCACATCCAGGAATGCCTCCCCTGTCCTGCTAAATGGCTCCGTGCTGGGACAGGAATGTGTGAAGGACATTGGATGTGTCCAGCGAGGATGCAGCTGGCAGCTGGTGTGCTGGCAATGTAGTCGAGTGCAGGCGACAGTGTGGCCTGCCAGAATTATGTACCTTGCCTCCAGCATGGTGGCCTTGGTTTCAAACATCAAGGTGTTGCAGTGGGAAGCAATCCTCTGCAACCCTTTGTGCTACAGACTGAGCTGAGGATACACGGACGGCCTTCTGCCTTGGAAAAGGAGAGAGCTTGAGATGGAGAGGGTGCAGTACAAGCCTAAAGCAGCTTCACATCACCACGTGATAAGTACCTACACTGAGGGCATTCATTACATTGTCTACAGACATCACTGTCTAGAGGATGCTGATTACAAAGGTTATTTTCCTCAGATACCACTGTCATTGATTCCAGAGGGAGCACACTGTATGCAGAGGTCGCTGTGTGCGGAGGTCGCTGTGTGCGGAGGTCGCTGTGTGCGGAGGTCGCTGTGTGCGGAGGTCGCTGTGTGCGGAGGTCGCTGTGTGCGGAGGTCGCTGTGTGCGGAGGTCGCTGTGTGCGGAGGTCGCTGTGTGCGGAGGTCGCTGTGTGCGGAGGTCGCTGTGTGCGGAGATCACTATCTGGAGACCATTGATTACAGAGGGAGCACTGTGTACACAGAAGACATTTAATTTAGTTTCAGCTTTAGTTTAGTGACACAGCGTGGAAACAGGCCCTTCCGTCCGCACCGATCAAAGATCACCCTGAAGGTAAACAAAAAAACGCTGGAGAAACTCAGCGGGGGAGGGCCCCTCCCCCTTCCCAGTTCTCCCACAAGTCTCCGCCTACTTCCTCTCTCCTTCCCGCCCCCCCCAACATCTGTCTAAAGGGTCTCGACCCGAAACGTCGCCTAATCTTTCTCTCCATAGATGCTGCCTCACCCGCTTAATTTTTCCAGCATTTTTAGTCTACCTTCGATTGTTCCAGCATCTGCAGTTCTTTATTAAACAAAGCTCACCCTGATACTAGCAGGAAAGAATTGCAGATGCTGCTTTACATCGAAGGTAGACAGTTCTGTGTTATCCCCAGTTTTGCATTCCATGCACTAGGGAGAAATCACAGAAGCCAATTAACCTACAAACCTGCATGACTTTGGAATGTTGAAGGAAACCGGGGCACCTGGAGAAAACCCACGCTGTCACAGGGAGAACGTGCAAACACCATGCAATCAGCACCCAGAATCAGGATAGACCCTGGTTCTCTGGCGCTGTAAGGCAGCAACTCTACCACTGCACCACTATCACAGAGGGTATTGATCACGAGACGTGAAACCTGGAAATAAAGCAGTGGGCTTCAATAATTGCTTACGTAAATGCACGTTTATGTTTGTCGCCTATTACGCAAGTCGGGGGTGACTGTAACTCCATTGAATGCTCTTCCCGGAAAATCCCCACAAAGTATTTTGGTAAAGATTCTTTCCTTATTCCAACATTTCCTTCAATCATGGGAGTTTCTGAACAGCCCCTGCTATTCTGGTCACAATTGCGCTCACACCTGCAAGCAGAACTTGGGTTCTGGTTGACTTACGGGATGTGGGCATTGCCAACGGGCCAGCAGTCACAGCCCTTCCATGACACCATCCCTCGTCACTCCTCCAGCATTGCAGCCACTATTGCGGGCCACGGCTCAGCTCAAGGCAGTCAGTGGCGCCTTTACAATCTGCCGGACATCAAATTGCTCACCTCGAAGGAAGTACAAATGAAGCCACTGTTGGCTTCCTGCTCATTGGACATAAAATGTAGCATTTGCTCCAGAACCATGCCTACTCTTACGCCATGTCAATGAAACAGATGGATGACCACTCAAAGAGAATGTTCCATAAAAAAACTGCTGGAGGAACTCAGCAGGTCCAGCAGCATCTGGGGATGCAAAGACATCGCATTCCCTCCACAATGTTGCTCGAAAGGCTGAGTTCCTCCAGCGGTTTATTTGATTTTTGCTCTGACAGAGTCCAACATCTGCAGTCTCAAATATCTCCTGAGACCATTCTATTGATACACAAGTCCGGTGCTCATTTCCATCATATAATGGCCACTAAATTTTGCTTTATGGGGACAAGCACCTTGCAGATAACAAAACGATGAGGGAGGACCCGTTTATACTTAGCGAACAGTCAAAGGACTGGATAGAGTGGATGTGGATAGTATGTTTCCACCAGTGGGAGAGTCTAGGACCTGAGGCCGTAGCCTTAGAATAAAAGGACATACCTTTAGAAAGGAGATGAAGAGGAATTTCTTTTGTAAGAGGGTGGTGAATCTGTGGAATTCATTGCCACTGAAGGCTGAGAAGGCCAAGTCAATTGATATTTTTAAGGTGATCAATACATTCTTGATCAGTAAGGGTGTCAGGGGATATGGGAGAAGGCAGGAGAATGGGGTTGAGAGGGAAAGATAGATCAGCCATGATTGAATGGCGGAGTAGACTTGATGGGCCGATTTAATAGGGATCTGAAGGAGATATTTTCACCCATGGGAGGGATGGGTACCTGAAATAACTGCCCCAGAGAGTGATAGAAGTAGAGCCGCTGACACAATGTAAGATTTAGGGGTGGTACAGTGGCGCAGGGCCGAAGGGCCTGTTTCCGTGCTGTATCTCGAAACTAAACTGTTTTGTTGAGCATTTGAAACGCCTTGGCATAGTCCATCTTTCAGTCTAAGTACTGGAGGATGGGATTTGTATGGATGGGTGCCCACTGGTTGGCAATGGCCTGTTTTCATGCTGTCTGAGTCTATGAACCAGCTAGGTATATTTTCTCTCGTTAGTAGTTTTGCAATTCAATAGATTCAGTGGAAGAAATGTACATTAAAGTGAGTAATGTTTGTTGTGGAATAAGGGCCCTATCATAATTGGAATTTGTTAATTATGGAAAGTAATAATTAAAGGATAATTTAGTTTAGAGATACAGATCCTTTGGCCCACTGAATCCAAGTTGCAGGGCTGCCAACATTGGGTGAGAGTTGGGAGTGTGAAATTGTGAGAGACCATGCCCGAGGGAGCGTAGCGACGGAGGGGGGGGGGGTGTGGGAGGGGGTGTCCCCCCTCCCATTGGTACAGAGCTTTTGCATTTTTCAGCTTGAAATTGTGCAATCTGGTGCATACTATAGCGAGTCTTTTAACTTACACTCGAATGCAATATTTATGCTTTAAATTGGATTAGCTATGAATAAGGTTAGGCTAAATTACATTCCGAATTACATTCCACAGTAGAGCCAGACTCTGATCAACAGGTGCAGCACATGAATGATCTTAGTATATTCATGTATGGAAATCAGATTATAATCAAGCACTTGGCCCATGTTGACCAATCTGGGTCTCACTGCACACCTGGTACTAATCCTGACCCTGACTCCAGTTGCATACCTTCTCTCATTCCTGACCCCGAGTCCAGCCTTGCACCTGCCCCCCTAGTCTACCCTGATCATAACTGCTTACCTGCTTAGGTTCCCAGTGCTGAACACTCCCATTTCCCCAGCTTTGACTGCACACCTAGTACTATTCCAGACCTTGACTCTGGATGCACACTTGGCCTTGCCCCTAGCCCCTCTGCACTGACAATATATCTGGCCCACACATAAAGCCCCATATCTGAGACCCTGGACTTAATCTATTACGTTCAAGTCCACAGGTGCTTATCTAATGCGGTAATCTTTTATGGGGCACTTCACGGACCAAATTTTGTATGACAAAATTTGCTACATCCATTGGCTTCCTTGTTATTTAACATGCTAGTTACTTTGTCAAAGAAGTCATCAATTGGTTGAACACAATTTCTCATCCATAAAATTATACTCACTTAGCTGTATATGTATTCTATTACCATTTCTTTCATTTTCCTAACAAACTGTCCTGAAGTCATTTCACCACTAATATCTTCAGTATTTTGCTGTCTTCCTCTCAGCTGGGACTTTTCCGAAATGCAAAGTCCAATAACTATATATTTAAACAATAATATTCTATTTAATGTGATCTTGAGAGTACATAATATTTTCTGTGGTATTCATAACACAACAATGATAAAAAATATCTTTGTTTTGATCGCACCTACCAACATGCATACATTATTATATTACAGTTAATATGTACCGAGGGCAAATTTTTGTTCCAATGCTCCCCATTCCCAATTACTTTCACATTGAAGTGATTGAAATCCAAGTGAAGTTTAAATGGCATCAGAAAAATAAAACCTCCAGAATGGATGATATTCAATACGTGGTTGGTTGGAGTCAGTATCAGCACAATTACAATATTAAACTTTGAATCTTCAGATGTCCTGGTTCAAGCTAAAACTAAAGACAAATAATAACCTCCTCACACATTCCCCTGCAAGTATCTCTGTCACTGCTTTAAAATATGCCCCTTCTTTGAACAAGCTCTTAAACATTGCATCTGAATCAGTTTCCATCTGAATCAGTTTCCAACTCCTTGAGGATGTTCATCTACATGTTCAATTAATAAAACAACGAGATTGGGGACATTTCAATTTCTGTCAAAGGAATTTGGGGGGGGGGGGGGGCAGGTTTAGAAATAGTCAGTGAGGTAAACAAACATAATAGTTGAGAGGCAAATGACAATAGTGCTACCTTCCCAATATTTAACTGAAGGAAATAATGGGTTATCGGGGCTGTATGCTGTGATAGACAGCCCGACACCTTGCATGTCATTTTAATATTACACTTATCCCATCCCCCTGGATATTCCGGATTAATAAATTAAGGTTTTGTCAACTAATTACAAATCAGTCTAATTACAAATCAATAACATTAGCCAACTCTGAAACACAAAGCGCTGAGCATTGGGATCCAGACATCACGGACAACTGACCCGGTGTTAGTTCAGCATTTTGTGTCTTTCTTTGGTACATCAACACTTTACAGTTCCATGTTTCTGTAAGATATACCTGGGCAGGATAAAACCCACGTCCATGAAGGAATTTTGAACTAAAGACTAAAGGTTTAAGTTTGAATTGCAGACCTTGGCATGTGGTCTATTTATTAATGGCATTCCAGAATACTGTAGGCAGGGGATGAAAGATAAGATGTGGCCCTGAAGTCAACATTTAGTTATGTGTTGTAACCGAATGGGGTTTCTAAAAACAATGTTTTAATTCAATTATAGTAAGAAATTACCTTTGTTTCATCAAGTTTAAATCAAATTAAATGGCATTGTTTGGTCTTATTTCTTTGCATAATTAAGTTTAAAATCTTATGTAATCAAGTGACACGGTGGCATGGTGGCGCAGCGGTAGAGTTGCTGCCTTACAGCGCCAAAGACCCAGGTTTGAACCTGACTAAGGGTGCTGTCTGTATGGAGTTTGTACGTTCTCCCTGTGACCACGTGGGTATTCTCTGGGTGCTGCGGTTTCCTCCCACACTCCGAAGACGTGCAGGTTTGTAGGTTCATTGTCTTTGGTAAAATTGTAAATTGTCCCTAGTGTGTAGGATAGTGTTAGTGGTTGACTCGGTGGGCCGAAGGGCCTGTTTCCACATTGTATCTCTAAAATCTAACGTCTTACAGGCTGACAAGATACAAAGGGCTAACAGTTTGATCACACAAAGAATTGACCAGGCAATCATTCAACAACAATTGCATTTGATTTTGAATTTAAACACAATTTAGTTTGGCTAATGCATGCCTGAGAGTTGATTTTTGGATTGGCTCCATTCACTGGGAGCCTTTGTTGGAGAAGAAAGAACTATTGATGTGATTAAGGATGTTAGTTATGGTTTTAAATGTTCTAATCAATTTTGGATCCCCTTAATAGACTTGGTGCAAGTTTTTAAAAGTCTAAAAGCAGCGTAAAATAATTAATTTATTGTAATATCAAATTCACATTCAGCAGCTTGAAATGCCGTCAGCACCAATAAGTGCAGAGGTGTTAACCCTTCCCACTGACTGCTCTATTGTTCTGTGAAGCAGAGAATGGAATCTTAATCACGCAAATAGGGACGAACTTTGACAAAACCTGCTCGCACTGCAATAGGATTTGTTTCTAATTTAGAATCGGCAAAGTCACAATAAATCAGGATTGATTGTGATTTTGCTGGGATTAAATTCACCAATGGATATTACTCTTAGCCTTGAATTCAGGAAAACTCTGGTTAAGAATGGATAATTAATTACTTTCCCATTGAGAAGTTTGGGTTCTTGACATTGAATGGCAAGCGATGGTGTGCATTGATTGAAAGATACAGCATGGAAACAGGCCCGTCGGCCCACCATTCCGCACCAACCATTGATCAACCGTTCACACTAGTTCTATGTTATCTCACTTTCGCATCCACAATTTACAGAGACTGATTAACCTACAAACCTGCACGAATTTGGGAGGTGGGTGGCAACCGAAGCATCTTGAGGAAACCCATGTGATCATTGGGAGAAAGTGCAAACTCCACACAGACAGCGCCAGAGGTCAGGATCGAACCTGGGTCTCTGATGCAGGAAGGCAGCACCTCTACCAGCTGCGTCACGTTGAATGGTGCGCATTGGATGGTGCCTGTGACGTGGTGTTGTGTTGTCACTGGTGGTGCTCATGTGCAATTGTTTGCCCTCGGGCAGCAAGCAGTTACTTAGCAGTTACAGCAAGCAGAGAGAGGGAGAGAGAGAGAGAATGGGAGAGGGAGTGAGAATGGGAGAGGGAGAGAGAGAGAGAATGGGAGAGGGAGTGAGAGAGGGAGTGAGAGAGGGAGTGAGAGAGGGAGTGGGAGAGGGAGTGGGAGAGGGAGATTGAGAGTGTGAGTGTGTATATATATACATATATATATATATATGTGAGAAAGTGTGTGAGAGTGTGTGTAAAAGAGTGAGTCGTCTGTGTGTGTAGGTGACAAGCTAGGGAGCATGAAGTACTGATCCCAGTACAGTCCACTAATCTATGTTGACGGGGCAGTGCAGCACTCCATTCTGCTTTCCAGAGCCGCGAGAGATCGATGAGACGAGCGCCACATTTTTACTGGGAGATTGTTAGAACTATCCAACAATAATCAGCGGACCCTAAATGAGTGGATACTTCAATTAAAAGAGAGCACAAGCAGGACTGGAGTCTGTAATGGGATGGAACCTGATGTTGACACAGCTTCAGGCTCTGCCGCTCACAGAGAACGACTTCAGGAACACTAACCGGAATGAGGAGGTTGATGAGGTGCTGACCAACCTTGTTCCCTCCATTCGAAGCACCTCTACATCTGTGACACCAAGCGCAAACTCGGCGATCGTTCCGCTAACACATGCGCTCACTCTTCCTGGAGCTCCCGGTTGCTAACCAAGTTAACTCCCCTTCCCATTCCGACACATCTGTCCTGGGCCACCTCCACTTCCAGGGTGAAGCCACGTGCAAATTGGAGGAACAGCACCTCATACTCCGCTTGCACAGGTCACAACCCAATGGCATGAACATTGAGTTCTCCAATTTCATTGATAACTCCTTCCTTCTCATCTACCAAGTTCCACCCCCACTCCCAACCCTGCACAGTTTGCTTTTCACTCCCCAATCCCCGTCACCCAGTTCCTTTCCCCTCTTCCATCTCCTCCATCTGCTCATCTCTCACCCCTTCCTACTGCGTATGTTCCATCCTCCTTCCGCAATCCCTCATTCTCTTCCACCCACCTTGCCTCGCTCTGGTTCTACATTTCATTCCTCACCTTCCTCTGCTTTTCCGATTCCACCTTTTGACTTTTACACATCACCTCCAGCCATGGTTACTGTCTCCACCCTTCCATCCCACAGTTGACCTATCACTTGCCAACTCTGGTCCACCCCTTTCCCTCACCTCTTTCTTCCAGCTGTATCCTCTCTACTCCATCAGTCTGGATGAAAGCTCATGACCCAAGATGTCAACTATCCCTGTCCCACCATGGGTGCTACCCGACCCACTGAGTTCCTCCAACTGAAATCTCTAATTAATGTGAACATGGGCAGGCAAAAATGAAGATGTAAAACACAGCCATGAATCCACAGGGAACCCAACTTAGTCCTGAAAGTTGTGGTACAGATGACCTGCAAGTCCTGGTCGCTCCAGATGTAATGATTCAATGGTGCTTTGATTGTCAAGAGCAAATGCTCAGTGAAATTATTTTCTTACATACAGTCCAGTGAGGTATTGCCATACCCAAGAACAATCCCTGATTAGCAAAATGTACAGAAATAGTTCTCTGAGCCCGCCTGCAAGAAGTGCCATGTTTTGTCCAGTCCGCGTTCATGAGCAGTGCCCGATCCAGGCAAGCCCCAGGCCGCTGCGGGTCTCCAGCTATCGAGTTCCTTGGACATCTGGATCGACCAGCGAACCAACGTACCTCTTCTCGACCATCCACCTTCGTTCCCCGGGGGCACCTCCCGCAGCTGACAGTGAGGCGGTGGTAGGCCAGACCCCGGTTCCCTCCCCTTGGTCCTCGCCCACCACATCCGTCGTTGCTGCCCTCTCCATCCTCCTGGTTTCTGGTCTTCGGTGGATGAGCAGGGGCTGGCTCGGCATCCTCCCGCCTACAGTCCGTGGCCCGCCGGGTCTTGCGTTGACCATGAGGGACAAGCAGGGGTCAGCTCGGTGACCTCCCCCCTACAGGCCACGGCTGGCTGGGAGCCGATTCACAAATCACATCCAAAAAAGTGAGGTGATTAATAAAATTCATTCACTGAACTTATCGTGGAAAAATAAGCAATTAAACACAATATTTTCTCTCGTCTCTTTACACAGGTGACACGGCTTCACGTTGTGGACAATTGTGATATTCATAGGCTTGTTAGGATGCAACACCCTCTCCCAAACACAGGGGGCACCTGCACCACAATCATACCAGAATTGTAGCTGTAATTGGGAACCTGCCATAGTTCGGGTTCTCCAGATGGTACTACTAATATGTGGCTGGCATGTACAGTTCTGTGGGCGGCAGTCGATGCCAGTGGTTGAGAATATCCAGTCCCATCACCAATATACCTGGCACAGTGGCAGGAAGAAAGCCTGGGACATCCTCTGTGAATATGATGGACTTCCACAGGAACTGCCTCTGGGAATTGGACTTCCAATTCCCAGAGGCAGAGGTTAAGATAGTTGATGGAAAATAGTTTCAGCCTAACCCAGGATGGAACTGCAGTGGGGTAATCAACCAGTCAAAGCGACACAAAGTGCTGGAGCAACTCAGTGGGTCAGGCAGCATCTCTGGATAGGTGATGTTTCGGGTTGGGGACCCTTCTTCAGACTGCGGTGGGTGGGGGAGGAGAGGTGAAAGCTGGAATTGTTGATTTGTTCGTGTTAGCTGAGATATCGTTGCTAAGTTGGAAGCACAGGATCAAGCTATTTGCAGGTCTGCTCCGAGAGGCTGGTCATGGCACACATCAACTCCAGCCTCCTAGTCAGCCTTGAACCACTTCAATTCATCAGCCACCACAACAGGTCCACTGTAGACGCAATCACCCTGGCCTTATGTCATCCCTGGAACATTTGGGTAATAAGGACACCTATGTCAGACTCCCCTTCATTGACTGTAGCATCTCTTCAATACATAAGTCCAACCAAACCTGTCTCCAACTCTTGGACCTAGGACTCAGCATCTCCCTCTGCAACTGGATCTTTGACTTCCTGACCCAGAGACTGCAATTGGGAAGGATAGGCAACAAAAAATCCTCCACACCTTTGGAGTGTGGGTGGAAACACGTCCTTGATTATGCTGGTGGTCTTGCTGAGGCAGCATAAAGTGTAGATGGAGTCAATGGAAGGGAGGTTGGTTTGTCTGATGGTCTGGGCTACTTCCACAACTCTCTGCAATTTCTTGCAGTCTGGGATGGAGCTGTTCCCAAACCCTGCTGTGATGTATCCCGATAAAATGCTTTCAGAAGAAGGGCTCGTGGGGACATGCCGAACGTCCCACCAGTTTCAAGAGCAGCTTTTCCCCCCCATTGTTATCAGACTCTTGAACTGACCTCTCATATGCTACGGATGAATTCTCAATCTTCAGATTTATCTCATCACAGCCCTCGCACTATATTTTTACTTGCACTTTCTCTATAGCACTATATCCTGCCATCTATTTACTTTATCTTCCACATTACCTGAGGTGCCCTGTATGGCATGATTTATCGGGATAGCATGGAAACAAAGTGTTTCACTGTATCTCGGTACACGCAATAATAATAAATCAATACCAACAAGGTTTGCAAGATGCATAGCTGAGAGATGTGACGTGCTGTAGGAAAGTTGCAGCCGCCCTCTCATGTCAGGCCTGGAGGTCTAAGTCATGTTGACCCTCAATACTTTTGCCACATGATCTTTCCAAGCACTGCGGCAGATCCTGCTATTAGCCCACAGTTTACTCTGGATGTAACCTCCCTTGGAACATAGAACAGTACAGCACGAGAACAGACCCTTCAGGCCACGAAACCTGTGTTAACCCTGATGCCAGATTAAACTGCACATCCATCTCCCTGCACCTAGTAAGGTATTCTTCGATTTCCTACCTGTCCGTTGTCTGTCTAAATGCCTCTTAAATATCGCTACCATACCTGCCTCCTCCACCACCACCCTTGACAGCACATAGGAGGCACCAACCACTTTCCTTTAAACTATCTGCCCTCGCCCCTTAAAGCTATGGCCTCTACCATTTGACATTTCCACCCTAGGATAAGGAAGTTCCTTAAGATAATTTTGACAATTTTCATGATTCACAAGGACTTTTACTCCCATGGTTAACAGCATATATGGGAGGGGAGCGGGGGGTTGGGTGGGGGGGAGGTGGAGAAGGGAAGAACTGCAGATGGTGTTTTATACAGAAGGTACACACAAAAAGCTGGAGTAACTCAGCAGGTCGAGCAGCATCTGAATCTGAAGAAGCCTCTCAACACGAAATGTCACCAGTTCCTTTTCTCCAGAGATGCTGCCTGTTACCCGCTGCCCGCTGTTATTCCAGCTTTTTGTGTCTATCTGCCATATTTGGGGGGCTGGCATGGCCCCTTGGTTGCTTTTAGAGGGAGGTACAATGTTTTCTGATCCTGCTGCATCCTTCGTGGAGTTACATAGAAATATAGAAAATAGGTGCAGGAGTAGGCCATTCGAGCCAGCACGGCCATTCAATATGATCATGGCTGATCATCCAAAATCAGTACCCCGTTCTGGCTTTTTCCCCATATCCCTTTATTCCCTTAGCCCTAAGAACTAAATCTAACTCTCTCTTGAAAACATCCAGTGAATTGGCCTCCACTGCCTTCTGTGGCAGAGAATTCCACAGATTCACAACTCTCTGGGTGAAAAAGGTTTTCCTCATCACAGTCATAAATGGCCTACCCCTTATTCTTAAACTGTGACCCCTGGTTCTGAACATTGCGAACATTTTTCCTGCATCTACCCTGTCAAATCCTCTAAGAATTTTATATGGTTCCATAAGACCCCTCTAATCCTTCTAAATTCCAGCAGATACAGTCGACCTGTTCTTTCATCATACATCAGTCGTGCCATCCCGGGAATTAACCTGGTGAACCTACCCTGCACTCCCTCAATACCAATAATGCCCTTCCTCAAATTAGGAGACCAAAATTGCACACAATACTCCAGGTGCGGTCTCCCCAGGGCCCTGTACAACTGCAGTAGGACCACCTTGCTCCTAAGCTCATATCCTCTTGCAATGAAGGCCAATTGGCTTTCTTCACTGCCTGCTGTACCTGCATGCTTAATTTTAGTAACTGATGTACAAGCACACCCAGGTCTTGTCGCACATCCCCTTCTCCTAAACTGACACCATTCAGATAATAATCTGCATTCCTGTTCTTGCCACCAAAGTGGATAACCTCACATTTATCCACATTATACTGCATCTACCATGCTTCTGCCCACTCACCCAACCTGTCCAAGTCACCCTGCACCCTGCAGCCTCAGCTGTTGAACAATAGTTTGCACATCTGCCCATTTTTTTGGATTATCTAACTTCCACGAGGAGCACTGGCTCTTGGAGGATAAAGATCTTTTTTTTTCCTTCCATGCTCCTTCCATGGTCTCCACATTCACAAGTGCTCTTCCCCATTTCCCATGATAGCATCAACATAAATGGCAAGAAAGGAACAAACCAGATTTAGAGGGGCGATGATTAAATCTGAGACACCGTCACAGTAATAGAGTTGTACACACACTTTACCCCAAGACATTGGGTGACGCAGTGGCTCAGCGGTAGAGTTGCTGCCTTACAGCTCCAGAGACCCAGGTTCGATCCTGACCACAGATGCGGTCTGTAAGGAGTTTATACTTTCTCCCTGTGACGTGTGCGGACTTTCTCCGGGTACTCCGATTTCCTCCCACACTCCAAAGACGTACAGGTTTGTAGGTTAATTGGCTTGGTAAAATTGTAAATTGTCCCTAATGCATGTTGGATAGTGCTAATGTATGGGGATTGCTGTTCAGCATGGACTTGGTGGGCCAAAGGGCCTGTTTCCATGCTGCATCTCTAAACTAAACTAAACATTCTAGCAAACTGTTTTCCCAACCTACACTTTCCATTTGTCATCATTAAGACTGTATCCTTCCTTGATCCCAACTTCAGACTGTATTCTGGCTTGCATCTCTGCCCACCATGATGACAGACCACTGGACCACCTGGAGCAGACAGTTTAGTTTAGTTTTGAGATACAGCGCGCTTACCGAGTCCTCCACACTAGGCACAATTTTACAGAAGTCAATTAACCTACAAACCTGCACATCTTTGGAGTGTGGGAGGAAACCGGAGCACCCAGAGAAAACCCAAGTGGTCACAGGGAGGACGTACAAGCTCCGTACAAACAGCACCCGCAATTGGGATCCAACCTAGGTCCCTGTCGCTGTAATGGGCCTGTCCCACTTAGGCGACTGTCAAGTTGCCGGCAGTCGTCTGAAAAACCGGGAACTGGAACTGCGACTGTCAGAGTGGAACACACACACACATCGCAAAGGCGGGGGCCAGGGGAAGCGGGGAGCGCTGTCTGAAATTCACATGGTACAAAGCCAAGGTGATATAGACACACACAGGAAGGTTGGCGCTGTAATGAAGACGGCCAGCACAATGTACGGTAAGTCCTTTAAAAGAGGGGAGAAGGGTGGAGAAGGGAAGGGGGGAGAAGAGAAGGGGGAGGTGAGAAGGGGGGAGACGAGAAGGGGGGAGACGAGAAGGGGGGAGACGAGAAGGGGGTAGAAGAGAAGGGGGGGAGAAGAGAAGGGGGAGAAGAGAAGGGGGAGAAGAGAAGGGGGGAGAAGGAGTGAAGACAACTTTTAAGATGCCATACAACTTTTAATAAGCTAGAGATACACAGCTGTGAAGTTCGGCGGACATTTAGCATTACCGGTCGGTTTTCCTTGGTTCTGAAAACTCCTGCTTACGTTTTTTCCCCCAATGAGCCGATGAAAATGACCGGTCAGCAAATGCGATTAATTAAATCTGCCTATGACTACCTCGACTACCCATAACTACATGGCGACCCTACTACAACTGCACCTACGACTACAGGATTAACGATTTTCTCTATGGCAACCAATTTATGGTCGCAGAAAATGTTTCAACATGTTGAAAAATTTGCACCAATCATACTGACGCCGCAACTAGTTCCCAGAATGCAGGAACTCCTCGCAACCATGAAGGAGACTCACCAGAGACCATCAGCGAACATGTGGCGACCATGTGGCGAGCGCAAAGTCTCCTGCACTCGCCTAAAAAGTCGCCTAAGTGGAACAGGCCCATTAGGCAGCAACTCTACCGCTGCGCCACTGTGCGCCCGTGTGATTTGCCTAGTGTGCCATCATTAAGACTGTATCTTTCCTTGATCCCAACATTAGTCTGTATTCTGGTTTGTGCCTCTGCCCACACTCCTCCAGCCCAGCAGGAGCAGAAGGGGTCACTGAGATCTTCAGGTCTTGACTCCCATGTCAGGGAGCACTCTGCAAAGACCCTGGTCCTATTTCGTACACACTTCATGTACTTTAGCTTTCGCATCCAAGTTCAATTCAAGTCTCACTGGAAGGAACTCAATGGCACCATTGCAAACTACAGCCTGTCTTGCATCAGGAAGGACGTATGAGAAAGCAGAGATAAACAACCCATAATTAACTCGCAAATAAAGACAAAATGACTGGAGAGCAGCAACAGAATTAAATTATTGCTTTCTCTTCCTAGACAGAATTATTTCTTTGATGTTGTGCATCTATGTCTTGATGCTTTTACCAAAGGACAAATCTAAAAACACAAGAGTTAAAAAAAATCTAACTTTTCTGTTCACTACTGTGCATAATTAAGTGAACAAGACTCACAGATCTAAATGAGGCTTGACATTTATGGAATATAATGGGATCCGAGGGGAATTCAGTGGATCTGTGCAGCTTTTAACCATCAGGGCATGATACCAACAGATAATGCTGGCACCAAACATACCATGGGAACCTGCTGTTAGCTGTGCAACAGAGAGAAGAACAATGCCTTTATTTTAAAGTAATGGGTGTCAGGGAGCTCAATTCCGGAAGTGGCGGCGCTGTTCAACAGCAGCGGCTCGCCTGCAGTCCGTCTGTTTTTACTTTTTTTGTTGTTTTCTTTTGCCCTGTTTTAGTTAAATTTTAGTTTATTGGGTTGTGTATGTGTGGGGTGGGAGGGTGAAACATGATTTTTGTCTCTTCCTTCGGGGGAATACGACTTTTTCTTGTCGTGTCCCCCTTCTCTGCCTCAGTCTGCGCCGAGGCCAAAATGGCGGAGCTGCCGGCCTCCAACTCCAACTGCGACCGACCGACCTCGAGGCTCCGGAGGCAGAGCCAGGACTTACCAGCGCGGGGCTGGCCAACTTCGGGGCTGCGGTGGCGTTCCGGCGGTGGCGACCGAGGACGCTGGTTGCGACCTGAATCCGGAGGCTCGGCCGCGGGCCCGGTGGACGACATCGTCGGGAGCGCGCAGGTCACAGGTTGGTGACCTGTTTTTCTGGAGCTCCCGCAATTACAGCTGCGTCCGCTGGACTGGAGGGCGGCAGCTTCGGCAGCTTCGACCACCCCGGGCCACGGAGTTTGAACCGGCCCGTCGCGGACGGAGCACGGATTCAGCCGTGGGATTGCCTTACTTACCATCACCCGGCGGGGTCACAGCGTCAGAAGCCTGGATCGCCTCAGCGCAGAGGGAGAACAAAGAGGGAAGAGACAGAGACTTTAAGACTTTTGCCTCCATCACAGTGAGGAGGTGCCTGGTGAACTCACTGTGGTGGATGTTAATTTGTGTTTATTGTGTGTTTTGTTATTTATTATTATATGTATGACTGCAGGCAACGAAATTTCGTTCAGACCGAAAGGTCTGAATGACAAATAAAGGAATCTCTAATCTCTAAAGAGGCACTCAAATGATTGTAGAAAGTCTCACATACTTTGTCCTGCCCTTCCACTCTTTTAGCTGTCTTTCCTCCCGCCCATGCAATCAGTCTGAAGAAGGGTCCCGACCCAAAACTTCACCTACCCATGGGGAGAAGGAATGGGTGACGTTTCGGGTCAAGACCCTTCTTTGGACTTCACCTACCCATGTTTTCCAGGGATGCTGCCTGACCCGTTGAGTTACTGTAGCATTTTGTGTGTTTCCACACAAGCGAATGCTCGTTTTCCCTCCGAATGAATATTTGTACCCCGCTAATTATTCAAATATTCGGTATGTCAGACAGTACCCTCATGAACATTTACAGGTACAGAGTAGAGAGCATATTGACTGGTTACATCACGGCCTGGCTCGCCAACTTGAACGCCCAGGACCGAGGAAGACTGCAAAAAGTAGTGAACACTGCCCAGTCCACCTGACCTCCCCAGGAGTCGCTGCCTTAAAAAGGCTGCCAACATCATCAAAGATGCACACCACCCTGGCCACGCACTTATTTCTTTCCTATCATTGGGAGGAAGATATAGGAGCTTGAAAACCGTAACGTCCAGGCTCAGGAACAGCCACTCCCCCAACAGGCATCAGCTATTAAACACGACAACCTGCAAATAAGCTCTGAAGTACATAGATATATGTGTGTGCATTAATTATATTGTTCATATATTCTGTTGTGCTGCTTGGGACATTGGACAATCTCTGTCTCTCTCTCTTTCTCATTAAGGGTGGAGAAACAAAGAACTGCAGATGCCGGTTAATACACAAAGCAACGCCAAGTGCTGCAGTAAGTCGGCAGGTCATGCAGCATCTCTGGGGAACATGGCTAGATGATGTTTCAGGTTGTGGCCCTTCTTCAGCTGCTGTGTGGCTGCACTGGATTTGGCCAAAGCAAGGACAGAGAAAGGATATGAAACATAGAAGGGAAAGGGGGGGGGGGGGGATGCGGGAAACTTTATGCAATTAATGGAATGCACCAGACAGAAGATTTCACCACCACAGGACATCTCAGAGCAGTTCACTGCTAATTAGGTAGCTTTGAAGTATAAGGCATGAAGCTGCAGACAGGAATAAAACTGACAATATGCAAGATCAAAGAAACTGCAAATCAGAGGGAATAAAATCTCCCAGCTCTTAAGACCAAAAAATAAAGAGCTGAACGTCAGTCAGCTCACACAAATATTTGACAACATTGTTTTCACGCATACCTTGGATTCTACTAACACACGTTAAAAAATGTCTATTTTTTATCATAACCGATCAATATGTGAATATTATTTCAGAGTCAGCAATTATTTAAAATTCCTTTTTGAAATGTGAATATCAAACTTTGTCCCAATCTTAGGCATGGCAGCTCTGGCTAACATTTCCCAGAAGATTTCAACCCATGACACCCAATCCCTCACACTCCAGCCACTAAGTATAGAAGTTGGGAAGAAGTGCCTGTCCAAATGTTTCTTAAACGTTGCAATAGTACCTGCCGCAACTACCTCCTCTGGCTGCTTGCTCCATAGACACACCACCCTTTGTGTGAAAAAGTTACAATTCAGGTTCCTATTAAATCTTTTCCCCCTCACCTTAAACCTATGTCCTCTGGTTCTCGATTCCACTACTCTGGGCAAGAGACTCTGTGTGTCTGTCCGATCTATTCCTCCCACAATTTTGTACACCTTTATAAAATCACCCCTCATCCTCCTGCACTACAAGGAATAGAGTCCTAGCTTGCTCAACCTCGCCCTATAGCTCAGGCCTTCGAGTCCTGGCAACATCCTCGTAAATCATCTCCGCACACTTTCCAGCTTGACAACATCTTTACTATAACATGGTGCCCAGAACTGAACACAATACTCCAAATGAGCCTCACCAATGTCTTAGATAGCTGCAACATGACCTCCCAACTTCTATAAGATAGACACAAAATGCAGGAGTAACTCAGCAGGTCATGCAGTATCTCTGGAGAAAATGAATTGGTGACGTTTCGGGTCGAGACCCTTCATCAGACTGAGAGTTAGAGAGAGGGAATCTAGATGTTTGAGAAGAAGGTACAGAACAAAGTAGACCCTGCATCAATGACTCAGGAAAGGTGGAGCCCACAATGGTCCATTATTGGCTGCGGACGAGGTGATAAGAAAGGGAGACAAATGCTGAAATTTGCAAGCGGACTAGGGTGGGGGAAGCGGACTAGGGTGGGGAAGGACAGAGAGAGAGGGAATGCAAGGGTTACTTGATGTAAGAGAAATCAATATCCATGCCGGTGGGTTTGAAGCTGCCCAAGCGTAGTATGAGTAGTATGGTTGACACAAAAGCTGGAGTAACTCTGCGGGTCAGAGTGCATCTCTGGCGAAAAGGAATAAATGATGTTTCGGATCGAGACCCTTCTTCAGACTAACGCTGACTCCGGAGTGGCAGTGATGGAGTTTGGACGATTCCCCCACTGGTGAGCTGCAGCCCAGTGGGAATATTGAGGGAGAGGAGATGCCATATTGCAGTGAGGGCGATGGTGAAGAGGGCCGGGGCCTGACTCTGCATTGGTGTGCGTTGGATTTGGCTCTGCGGTGGGCCCATTGATGGAGATCACGACTTGCCTGTCATCACAGCTGTGAGAGAGGATGGATATGACACACTGCTTGTGGCGCACTCCCACCCACTCAATGACAACGTCTCCATTATATATATCCAGCAACCTCCCAACTGCAAGAACCACTAATCTGATGACAGGAAAAGCTGAACTCCTGTGTGTGTTGAGGAGCGATTTCTGCACCAAGCAATCTGTTATTGCTCAGATAAAAGCTACACCTCTCCCGGGTGGGTCTGAGAGTCGAGAGCTCCCCTCACCCACCAACTCAGACGACTGTCTTAATTAAATGAAATATTGTGCCACCTTCAGCAAGATTCATTGCCTGGCGAGCTGGCACTGATGCTCGTGAGATGAATGGTGAAGGGACTGAAGTTGTGGCGTTGCGTGTGCCGTGATTCCTGTGCACTCACCAGCTCCATCACTGTCGCTCTGAATGCCACTTTGCTCCAACACTGCGTGACAGACTCTCTCAGCCTTTCACTCTCTCCACTCACCGACCCCTCTGCTAGGTAACAGGTCAATGGCCACTCCCTCCCTCCGATCGCACGGTCAAAGCCTGAGGCCGCGTTCTCCTCCCTTCACACACTCTCCACTCCTCCGACAGCCGTCTCTTAATGTTGGGTTATCTCAAAATAAAATGATACAACGTGCTGGAGTAACTCAGTGGGACAGGCAGCATCTCTGGAGAACACGTTTAGCCCACTGAATTTGCTGATGGATCAGCTGTGAACAGAACGTTCTTTAGTCAGAGGGTGGTGAATCTGTGGGATTCATTGGCACAGAAGGCTGGGGAGGCAAAGTCAGTGGATATATTTAAGGTGGAGATTGACCGATTCTTGACTAGTATGGGTGTCAGGGGTTATATGGAGAAGGCAGGAGGATGGAGTTGAGAGAGAAAGATAGATCAGCCATGACTGAATTATGGAATAGACTTGATGGGCTGAATGGCTAATTCTGGTTCAATAACATGAACATGAAATAATCCCTTGGTGACAAAGTGCTTTGGGCTATTTTGAAGGTGGGACAGGACAACAACAGTGTGGGATTTTGCTTTACAAACTGCAGATGCTGGTTTACGCAAAGCGCTCGAGTAACTCAGCAGGTCAGGAAGTATCTCTGGAGTAGATGTGGAGAAGATTCATGAGGATGTTATCAGGACTGAAGGGTCTGGAGTCATGTTCATAAATCATAGGAGCCATTCGGCCATGAAGTCCACTCCACCATTCAATCATTTACGATCCATCTTTCCTTCTCAACTCCATTCTGCTGCCTTCTTGCTGTAACCTTTGATTCCTTAAAGGGCCTGTCCCACGGGCATGCGACTCCATGCGGCAAGTGCAACCTAACCACAGGCGGGTGCCGTGCGGGGGCACGCGGAGGTCGCGGGGCCGGTCCCACTTCGGGTTCCGACATCGCGCGGGGCTCCGAAAAACTGACACTGTTCAAAAATTCCATGCGGCAATGGCCTGCCGCCCCGCAGCCGCATCGAGGCCGTGCGCACCGCCTCAACGGCCGTACGCACCGTCTTGACGTCACTCGACCTCCGCGCGGCCCCCGCTTCCAATTTGGTAGCGCTTGCCGCATGCAGCCGCATGCTGGTGGGACCGGCCCTATACGGGGATCACTCAACCTCCGCGCGGCCCCCGCTTGCGGTTAGGTCGCGCTTGCCGCATGGAGTCGCATGCCCGTGGGACAGGCCCTTTACTAATCAGAAACCTGTTAATCTCCTGAAAACAGCACTACTCTGCTAGGAGATGATGAATTTATGGCGTGGTCCTAATCTGCGGAAGAAATGGCTAACGGTACAATGGGATTGGGTTGTTCTCTATTAAAGGGAGTTTGTAAACTATATGTACCTAAAATGACCAATAACACAGGAGTCTGCGAGAAAACCAGAGGCTTTGCAAATGGTGTGAAAGAGCCCAAGAGAGGAAAGGAATGAGGGAGAGAGGGAAGGAGAAAAATGTATTTGCCGAAGTTTAGCCATAGCACTTTTCCTTTGACCCTCCTGTAACTTTGACCATCTCCAAGTTTATAATATTCACAATGTAGTCAGAACTATTTGAAATGTTAATAGCCGGAAGCTGTTGAGTTATAAACTGAGTATAGATTCATAGTGTCTCGTGGAATACAGCATGGAATTAGGCCCTTCGGCCACACCGACCAACATGTCCCATACACACTAGTCCCACCTGCCTGCATTTGGCCCATATTCCTCTAAACCCTGTCCTATCCATGTATCTCTCTAATTGTTTTTTAAACATTCCAATAGTCCATGCCTAAACTACCTCCTCCGTCTGCTCGTTCCATACACCCCCCACACTTTGTGTGAAAAAGTTAGCCCTCAGATTCCTATTAAAATCTTTCCCCCTTCACCTTAAACCTATGTCCTCAATTTTCCTACTCTGGTTAAGAGATTTTGGGCATCTACCCGATCTATTCCTCTCGTTATTTTATACACCTATATAAGATCACCCCTCATACACCTGCGCTCCTCGGAATAGTCAAGTCAAGTCAATTTTATTTCTATAGCACATTTAAAAACAACTCTCCTTGACCAAAGTGCTTTCCATTGGTGCAGGTACTAATGTGCTACAAACAATGGTACATAGATACATACAGCGCTCCCTCAGAAGACCTCAAGAAAGGCTTGAGAGTAGAAATAAGTTTTAAGTCTAGACGTAAAAGTCGATGGAGGGGGCAGTTCTGATGGGAAGAGGGATGCTGTTCCATAGTCTAGGAGCTGCAACCGCAAAAGCGCGGTCGCCCCTGAGCTTATGCCTAGACGCGGGGATGGTCAGTAACCCCAAGTCGGCCGATCTGAGGGACCTAGAGGTGGTATGGTGGGAAAGCAGATTTTTGATGTAGGTGGGGGCAAGCCCGTTAAGGGCTTTGTATACATAAAGAAGGAGCTTGAAATTGATTCGGAAACGAACAGGGAGTCAGTGGAGAGAGGCCAGAATCGGGGTGATGTGGTCCCTTTTTCGGGTGCCCGTCAGGAGTCTCGCTGCGGCGTTTTGGACCAATTGCAGGCGGGGCAGGGATGATTGGCTGATGCCAGTGTAAAGGGAGTTGCAGTAATCAAGGCGGGAGGAGATAAATGAGTGGATGATCATTTCGAGGTCGTCAATTTGAGGAATAGAGTCCCATCAGTTAAGAAGCAAGAGAGAGGCTACAATTGGGAAGCCACCGTGTATTTGAAGATTTTCTTTTCCTTTTGGCGTTTCATGCTAATTAGTTGAAATACACAACATGGAAACAGGCCCTTTGGCCCACCAAGTCTATGCTGACCATCAATCATCCGCCCACACTAGTTCCATGTTATTCCACTTTATCATCCGCTCCCTATACGCTTGAGGCAACTTACAGAGATCAATTAACCTGAAACCGCAGCCGCCGGAGGATACCCATACGGTCACAGGGATAACTTACAAACTCCACACAGACACCCGAGGTCAGAAACGAATCAGGGTCTCTGGCGCTGCTGAATGTGAACTAACAGTTGTGCCACTTTGGGGTTAGTTTGTTTCAACATACGAGTTACAGATGCAAAATATTTGTATATTCCTCTCTCCCCAAAATGTAACCTTATTGTGAACATGTTATTCTATTGATACTGTCTTTCCACTTGAAAACCCATTGAAGTGAAGCCCCCTTGTATCTCCGGGAATTGCATTTGACCACCTGGAATACAATTCCAAACTATGACTTTGCAAAGTATTACAATAGTATCAAACAGCTGACACAGACTCCAAACAGGAGTCGGGAAGAGCTGAAAACTCTGGCATCTCAGGTCAAGGGAGGGGGAAGGGGGAACTGTTAATAGGTCTTAACTTAAAAGTAAGACTGCCCAAGCGCAAGTGCACTATGGTCAGGAAGGGTCACTGATCCGAAATGTCACTCATCTTTATCCTTATTTCCAGAGATGCTGCCTGACTCGCTTACTCCAGCATTTTGTGTCAAGAGTCAAGAGTGTTTTATTGTCATATGTCCCAGATAGAAAAATGAAATTCTTACTTGCTGCAGCACAACAGAATATGTAAACATAGTATATGATAAACGAGAGAAAATAAAAGTTCAGTGTGTATATATACACATACTCACAATATATTTATATTTATATATAAATATTTATATTTATATATATACATATACACACACACATATATACTATATATATATATATATATACAAACCAACCACCAACCATTTGCTGTGCTTTATTTCAAACCAACCACCACCAACCATTTGCTGTGCTTTATTTCAAACCATACTATATATATATATATATATATATATATATATATATATATATATATATATACACACACACACATATGTATGTATATATATATATATATATATATATGTATATATATATGTATGTATGTATGTATATGTATATATATATATATATATATATATATATATATATATATATATATGTATACACACACATATACACACACATATATACACACACATATATACATATACATATATATACACATATATATACATACTAGACCCGTTAGGTCCCATGTTCACACGGGAGGGCTGGTCCCCCAACGCAAATATTCCACCTCTCCACCAATTCCAATATTGGTGGCCAGTGGGGGGGGGGCTTTCTGGAGTGCTAGTATGGGTGTTGTGGGCTGAAGGGACTGGTTTCCAGAGGGCTAGTATGGACATTGTGGGCCAAATGGATTCTTGGGGTGGAAGCTCAGTCACTTAAGCCTGATGTGCTGGCAGCTCACTCACGGCTGGTGGGCTGGCAGTTGACACGGCTATTCCTAGAAATTCCATTTCAAGCAGGGTGCAAGGCCACCAAATTTAAGTGCAGTTTCAAACCACTTCAAGCAGAGTGCAAGGCCACCAAATTCAAGTGTAGTTTCATGCCACTTCAAGCAGGGTGCAAGGCCACCAAATGCAAGTTCAGTTTCATGCCATTTCAAGCAGGGTGCATGATAAACACATAAACACCATACTCACAGTTCAGTAGACATTCAGTGTGTTCAGTTGATTCACAGCTCAGACAGAGTCGTGACCTCTCCCTCCCCCATCTTGCAGAGACTGAGCCACAGCCACACTTCCGGGTTTTATAATCCCTCCCCCTCCCACAGGAAGGGGCGTGGTTTCATGGTGTGATTGACAGGAGAGAGATTCCCAACACTTTTTTAAAGACTAATAACACTTTTATTTTTCATTGATGGGAAGAATCCTCTGCACCTGATGAGCGGAGCGGGACTGAGTAAGATGGCCAAAAATCACAGCCGTAAGTGGTAGCATTTTATCTAAAATCAATGTACAGTGAAACAGGAAGTTGTCAAGTTTAGACCACCAACCATTTGCTGTGCTTTATTTCAAACCAACCACCACCAACCATTTGCTGTGCTTTATTTCAAACCAACCATCACCAACCATTTGCTGTGCTTTATTTCAAACCAACCACCAACCATTTGCTGTGCTTTATTTCAAACCAACCACCACCAACCATTTGCTGTGCTTTATTTCAAACCAACCACCACCTACCATTTGCTGTGCTTTATTTCAAACCAACCACATTTTCATTTTCAAACCACATTAAGGGCACTCAAGGTCAGTAAAACCACACTCACAGTTTAGTAGATATGTTTTTAGTGTTATTCACAGCTCAGACTGAGAGACCTGGCCCTCTCGCTTCCCCCATCTTGCAGAGACTGACTGAGGCACTCAACACTTCCGGGTTTTATAGTCCCTCCGGAAGGGGCGTGGCCTTCAGGAGAGAGAATCTCAGCATTTTTTTAAACACTAATAACTCTTTTATTTTTCATCGATGGGAAATATCCTCTTATCCTGCGCAGCGGAGGATGACTGAGTAAGATGGCCAAAAATCACAGCCGTAAGTGGCAGCGTTTTTTCTAAAATCAATGTACAGAAAAGGAAGTGGTCAAGATCAGACTTTATATATATATACACACACACACACACACATACACAAAAAACACACACACACATACACAAAATAGTGCAATAATAATAATAATAATAGTCTATTGTAGTTCAGAGCTTATATGAGGTTGTAGTTTTTAATAGCCTGATGGCTGTAGGGAAGAAGCTGTTCCTGAACTTTACAGTTTTCAGGCTCCTGCAACTTCTTCCTGATGGCAGGGGTGAAATGAGTGTGAGGCCAGGATGGTGTGGGTCTCTGATGATATTGGCTGCCTTTTTGAGGCAACGACTCTGATAAATCCTTCGATGGTGGGGAGGTCAGAGCCGTTGATGGACAGTGTTCACAACTCTATCCTGAATGGACCTCTCGTATGCTGAGTTAGACACAAAACGTTGGAGTAACAGCGGGTCAGGCAGCATCTCTGGAGAGAAGGAATGGGTGACGTTTCAGGTCGAGACCCTTCTTCAGACCTATTGTATGCTGAGGGTGAATTCACAATCTTCCAATCAACCTTGTTGCAGCCTATGTACTTTTTATAAAACCTGTATGTTCTCTGTAGCTGTAACACTTTATTTTGCATTCTCTCGTTGGTACCACCAGTTGTACTCGTGTATGGTATGATTTGCCTGGATAGCACACAAAACAATTGATCATTAGATCTTAGTACAGAGGGCAATAATAAGTCAACACCAATACCAATATGTGAAGGGAGGAACTGCAGATGCTGGTTAACACCGGAGATAGACAAAATGCTGGAGTAACTCAGCAGTTCAGGCAGCATCTCTGGAGAAAAGGAATAGGTGACTTTTTGAGGTTGAGACCCTTCTTCGGGCAGAAAGGAGAAGAAGGATCTCGCTCCAAAACGTCACCAATTCCTTTTCTGCCTGACCCGCTGAGTTAGTCCAGCATTTTGTGTCTATCACCAATACCAACATCCCTTTAGTCTGGGAAGATCCGAATCAGACAACCAGGAATACATGACTTCAGCAAAACACAGAGTGCTGGGGGAACTCCACGGGTCAGGCAGCATC
This sequence comes from Malacoraja senta, assembly GCA_038087875.1. NCBI lineage: Eukaryota > Metazoa > Chordata > Chondrichthyes > Rajiformes > Rajidae > Malacoraja > Malacoraja senta. The sequence continues at coordinate 216,862 of JAXLNO010000065.1, read as the reverse complement.
TGAGGGAATGGACGGACACCACTGTTACGGCTCGGGACCCTTCTTCAGTTCCTCCAGCATTAGTGTTTTTGCTCAGCATTCCAGCACCTGCAGTTCCTTGTGTTGTCCATGGGAGGCAACTCGTACAGGGGTGGGGATGCATTGCCCACTGAATGCCTGTGATCGGGAGTCTCTGACTAAACTACAGAGCGGACGGAGTGCCAGTCGCCTGGAATGTGAGGGTCGAGGAGAGATTGAGACAGACCAGGGCAGTTCTATCTGTCAAGGAGAATGAAGGAACGCACCAGATGCTTGCAAGTTAACGTTTGCCTCTCCGGCAGTTCTCATAAGGCTTCATTCTCTGACTTGTGATGAGCGTATGTGTGAATAATTAATGGTAATTAATCCTCAATTACCATAATTAAGCAAGTCACTGAAAATTAAGTGGCATCTGGAAGAGTCTTGAGCGAAGGCAGAGGGTGTGTTCCTCGACAGGTTCGAGTGAGTGCTCCACTGACATCTCAAGCTCTCCCCACCACGCAACTAACTGCTACCTCCCGTACAGTTCCGTCTCCAAGAGGGCAGGAGGCGGTGGATTGAGGGGAGTTGGGAGTCATCGTCGAGGGAGAAAGAGCAGAGATTCCTCCATCCACCTCTCCCTGCAGATAGCACTCACTGTCCTGTATTGCTGATGCACCCCACAGTGGGGTAGTGGGAGCTGTTGGTGCCCAGTAATCCCAGTTGCAGCCCCTGCCTGTGGGAGGAGAGAGCCCAGGGCAGCGCGGTGGCGCAGCGGTAAGAGTTGCTGTCCTACAGCGCCAAACACCCGGGTTCGATCCTGACCACAGGTACTATCTGAAAGGAGTTTGTACGTTCTCCCTGTGAACGCAGGGGTTTTCTCCAGGTGCTCCAGTTTCCTCCAACATCCCAAAGATGTGCAGGCTTGTAGGTTAATTGGCTCTGGTGAAAAATTGTAAATTGTCCCTAGTGTGTAGGAGAGTGCTGGTATATTGGGGGGGGGGGGGGGGGAGGATTGGATGGTCGGCGTAGACTTGATGGGTCGAAGGGCCTGTTTCCGTGCTGTGTCTCCAAAGTCGAAAGAATAAATGAAACCTGATGCTATTAAGGAGTCCGAGCTAAAAGGTGAAACGTCACCTATTCCTTCGCTCCATAGATGCTGCCTCACCCGCTGAGTTTCTCCAGCATTTTTGTCTACCTTTGAGCTACAATATGAGGTTGGACAAACCTGGAGTACTTTCTCTGGAGCATCGAAGGTCGATAGGAGATCTGATAAAAGTTTATAAAATTACTAGAGGCAGAAATGTGGTATAATATGTAGGTGCTAGATGTCTTAGAACATACAAAAAAAAATCCCTAGGGAAAGATCTAACCCAGAAGGAAGGAGATTGCTGGGGCCCTGTCGGATATTTCTGCATCCTTGTTAGCTACAGGTGCGGTACCAGAAGACTGTTGTCAATGTCCTGTTGTCCTTTATTTAAGAAGGTTCGCTTCACAAACTTCTTTAGTCTCTTTTTTCAGTTTTGATGAAGGGACTCCAACTTGAAACATTGACACGTCTTTCTTCCCACAGATGCTGTCATTTCACTACTACCATCGCGAAGAAAGCACAGGAGCCTGAAAACTGTGACCGCCAGATGTAAGGACAGCTTTAGGTCTAGTTTAGATATACAGCGTGGAAACAGGCCCTTCGGGCACACGTCGACCAACAGACACTCATACTCTAGTTCTATCCATACGCTAGGGACAATTTACAGAACCCAACTTAACCTATAAAACCCGTACATTTTTGGAGTGTGGGTGGAAACTGAAGCACAGGGAGAACGTGCAAACTTTGTGCAGACAGCACCCGTAGTCAGGATCAAACCGGGGTGTCAGTAAGGCAGCAACTCTACTGCTGTGTCGCCCTGCCATCTCCTTCTCAGCAACCATCAGGCTCTTGAACACCAACCATAGCAACAACGATCTTTAGACTCTGGTTGCACTACAGACTTCATTTTTTTGCACTCTTATTGTTACCAAGTATTTACGCTTATTAACTCATTGTATTTTTAACTCTTATATTGACCTATGTATTATTGTAGTTACTGGCTTGTTAACCTGTAGCAAGACTTTCATTGTTCTGTTGTTGGTTCATATGACAATGAAACACTCTTGACTCCTGGCCTGATGAGTATTTCCAGCATTTTCTGCTTTTGTTTTAGATTTCCAGCATCGGCAATTTTGCTTTGATTTTCAATAGCCATTAAAAAATTACCTTTATTGCCTGTAACCAGTCAGAATCTCCTGACGTCGTAACGGCAGTGAGAGGGAGTGGCCTTGAAGGGTGACTTCAGGAGGGTGGGAAAACAACACCATACACCTCTGCACATCGAAGGAGCTGATGTGGAAAGGGTCAACAGCGTGAAGTTCCTAGGATTCCACCTGTCAGATGACCTGACGTCCACGACCAACACCACAGCACTGGTCAAGAGAGCCCAGCAGCGACTACACCCTCTCCGAAGACTACGTAAAGCAGGTCTCCCCACTACACACCTACGAACTTTTTATAGGGGGACAATCGAGAGCACATTAACCTACGGCATCACTTCCTGGTTAAGGAGCTGCAAGGCGTACGAACGGCACCAACCAGACAGGATTGTGAAGACCGCCAGCAGGATTATTGGTGCTCCACTCCCTTTCCTGCTGGACATATACAGGAAGAGATGTATCAGCAGAGCCATCTCCATCATCAAAGACCCCTACCACCCATCGCATCACATATTCTCCATCCTGCCATCTGGGAAGAGGTACCGGAGCATTAGGTGCAAAACCAGCAGGATGCTCCTCAGCTTCTTCCCACAGGTTATAAGACTGATAAACGGACTTTGTCCCCTGCCAAAGTATCATGCACCAACCATCAACCTGGACACACTGCAGCAGAGCCACTGTCGTGCCGCTGCCGATCGGAACGCCTGTTGATGTTTAGTAGAGTAGAGTGTTAATTTGTTCATGATATATGTATTTTTACTTCTATTTATTTTTTACTGCACACTGAAATGGACACTGGTTGAGGAACGTTTTTTTGTTTCCTCTGGGTATGTGAATACTCAGGAAATGACAATAAAGATATACAATACAATACAATGAAGAAGGGTCTCGATCCAAAATGTCACCTATTCCTTTTCGCCAGAGTCATTGGCTGACCCGCTGGGTTACTCCAGTACTTTGTGTCTAACTTCGGCGTAAACCAGCGTCTGCCATTTAGTTTAGTTTCAAGACACAGTAGGGAAACAGGCCATTCGCACCCCCCCCCCCCCCCAAATCTCTGGCCCTGTATAGGGCCTGTCCCACTTTCACGACCTAATTCACGACCTTTTTTACTCGTGGACATTTTTCATCATGCTAGAAAAAATGCCCCGACCTACTTGATGCCACGAGTACCTACGACGAGCATCACGGCCTGCTACGACCTACCTACGACCTCCTACGACCTCGTGACGACCATGCTGCGAGTATGAGTCAAGGGCAAACTCGGCAGAGGTCGTGAATTAGGTCGTGAAAGTGGTACAGGCCCTTAAGGCAGCAACACTGCCGCTGCATCACCGTGGCACCCTACACATACAGCCTTTTGAAAGGACTAGTGAATCAGGGAGGGCCATAAATCCATCAAAAGGGCTAAGGGAAGGGGAGGAAGGGAGGAAAGTAATGCATTAACACTTCTATGAAATTATAGGGACGTGTGAAAAGGGAGCAGAGAGGGAGCTTCAACTTTAGGTCATTTCAAAAATCCTCAGGATGGCTGCAGGAGAAAGCCTGTCTTCCAAGCACAATCCCCTGTGATTAATTCTCCCTCTGCCTATCTGTAACCTGTAAGAAGCCAGAGGCACGACAAAGAAGAATAGAAGGAGCCAGAAGCTGGAGCTGCTGATTGGGAGTGGACAGCCAATCAGCGGGTTTGAGGCAAGCATCAGCCTTTGATAAGGCTGCCAACCAGGCGGCTTTCTGCCGAAGCCTTCTCGCAAAAAAATAAATGTGCTGTGGTCTGATTAGGAGGCTCCACTCTGCCAAGACAATAAAGAGCCATTATCTGTCCCCTTAACAGGATAATGCCAGTTCCCTATCAGCTCGCAACCATATGGACACACAGGGACGATAGGTGTTGATGGACACATCATTTCCATTGTAATGAGGTGCAGGGAGACTCGCTTGAACCTGCAGCTGATAAGGGAGGCTACTGTCTGACACAAACCAACGCTTCGCAAAATTAACCGCAGCTTGTACAAGCTGCAAACTTGCTCACAGCGTCTTAAAATCCAACCCTTTCTCCGTCCACTTCTAATCACCCTTTCCTTCCCAGCTGTGCAATACCCATTGGTAATTAAAGAAAAGACACAAAGTGCTGAAGGTCAGCAGGTCAGGCAGCATCCCTGGAGAATACAGACAGACCCTTCCTGAGACGGGTCATCCCTTCCTCATGAGTCCGAGGATGGGTCCCGAGCCCAAACGTCACCTTTCCATGTTCACCAGGGATGCTGCTTGACCTGCTGAGTTACTGTCAACCATTTCCAGAGAGGGAATAGGGGTCAAAATACAATAACAAGGGACTCGACCCGAAAACGTCACCCATTACTTCTCTCCAGAGATGCTGTCTGTCCCGCTAAGTTACTCCAGCTTTTTGTGTCTTTCTTCGAGTGACTCCAGTACTTGATGTCGTTTTTGTAAACTAGCACCTGCAGTTCCTTGTTTCTACCACTGGTAGTCAACGAGGCAGCACAGTCGTGCAACTAGGAGAGCTGATGCCTCAATCCTGACCTCCAGTGCTGTCAGTGTGGGGTTTGCACGTTCTCCCTGAGTTTCCTCCAAGCGCTACAGTTTCCTCCGGCATCCTATGGACACATGGGCTGGTTCAATAATTGACCACTGTAAATTGACCATCGTGTGTAGAATCCAGGTGGTTAGGAGGGATTGGGGGGGGGGGGGGGTGAGTATGGTGGCTGGTGGAAATGTGGGAGAATTTAAAAAAGGGATCAATGGACATTAGTGGAAACTGGTGGTTCGTGGTTAGCACAAAGTCAGTGGGCCGAAGAGCCTGTTTCCATGATCTCTCTCCTTCACTCAGTGACTTAATGACTGGGGCTGTACAATCGATCTTCAAAGATGGAAGAGGGAGGGGAGCTTTGTTAAATATAGCAACACAAAGATGCAGAAGTGGCTCTCACAAAGAAAGGCAAGCACCTATTCCAGTATTGTACCAGACAATACACAACAAACAATGTGTAGGCAGGAACATGTAGGAAGGAACTGCAATGCTGGTTTACAAAATGCTAGAGTAACTCAGTGGGACAGGCAGCATCTCTGGATAGAAGGAATGGGTGGCGTTTTGGGTCGAGACCCTTCTTCAGTCTGGGAGTTAGGGGAGAAGACACAGTGATAAGGAAGTGTAAAGTGTGAAAATGAGACAAAGTTCAAGGAAAACAAATTCTGGTTTACACTGAAGATAGGCACAAATTGCTGGAGTAACTGGAGTCCCGTTGAGTTACTCCAGCATTTTGTGTCACACAACAACCAATTCCTGGATGCATCAAACCCGTGTCTAGGCATTTCGCTACTGCAAGGCAAGGTGAAGCTCATCCACTCCTTAGCCTGTTCATATTAATCATCATCTCCTTCCTTGTGGGGAGAGCAGGCAGGGTGTGTACAAAGAACCGCAAGTATTAAAATATTCATCGAAACTGAGCGCTATCTTTTTAACTGCCTGTGATATTCTGATTGGAGATTGTTTGTGTTGGACAGATCCGTGGATTACTCCCTGGTCCCTGTTATAGAATCCAATTTGTAAAGGAGGAATAATAAGGAACATAGTACATTGTATTTGGGCTCCCGTGTCTCAGGGATAGATAAAGAAAACGGAGCAAGTGGATCAATAAAAAACATGCCTGTCTGCACATCCGGGGAGAACTACATTGGTCATGCCCGTGACGCCCTCTCAGGTCAAATATCTAGTCTGCTGCAGCACTACTAACTGAGAGCACTTCATGATTTTGGGTCAAGATTGGATGATAAATTAGCAGAATCAAAATTAAGCTGGAAGAGATCATTCCTGAATATAATCAGTCCACTGTTGCCAGATTTAGGGACAGTTTCTTCCCAGCTGTTATCAGGCAACTGAATGGTCCCACGCATCAGGGAGGTCCTGACTCTCAGTCTAAAGAAGGGTCTCGACCTGAAATATCCCTATTGCTTTTCTCCTGAAATGCTGCCTGACCCGCTGAGATACTCCAGCTTTTTGGGTCTTCGGTCCTCATGGGAATGGGAGGAGAAAGTTAAAGTGTTTCGCAGTCGGGAGAGTGATCCCGGGTTCCCCTCTTCCATCATAGATGAGGACCTCTCCTCAGTTTCCCGCAGCTCTACTTTTGCTCCCCCTCCCCCCAGTCACAACAGGGACAGTCCCCCCCTAGTCCTCACCTTCCACCCCATCAGCCATCGCATATAGCACATGATCCTCTGACATTTTCGCCACTTCCAATGGGATCGCACAACTAGCCACATCTCCACCCTTTTCCGCTTTCCGCAGAGACCATTCCCTCCGCAACTCCCTGGTTAACTCATCCCTTCCCACCCAATCCACCCCCTCCTCAGGTGCTTTTCTTTGCAACCACAGGAGAAGCAACCTGTCCCTATACCTCCTCCCTGGACTTGGTCCAAGGACTCCAACAGTCTTTGCAGGTGAGGCAGAGTTTCACTTGCACCTCCTCCAACCTCATCTACTGTATCTACTGTATCCGCTGTTCTAGGTGTGGACTCCTATATATTGGCCAGAGCAAGCGGACACTCGCCGATCTTTTCGCTGAACATCTGCACTCAGTCCGTCTGGGCCCATGCAATCTCCCGGTTGCTAAACACTTTAACTCCACCTCCCATTCCCACACTCACCATTCTGTCCTGGGCCACCTCCACTGTCAGAGTGAGGTCAAACACAAATTGGAGGAACAGCACCTCATATTTTGCTTGGGTAGCGGTATGAACTTGATGTTTCTAACTTCAAGTGACCCTTGCTTCCCCACTCTCCCCGTCCCTTCCCCACCCTAGTTTTCCAACTAGTTTCACTGTCCTGATTAATTTCACTGTTTGTATGCCTCGTTGCCACCTTCCCTTCAGCCAACAATGAACCATTCGACATATCCTTGATCATCGTCGGCTTTGATCTGCCGTTTTTACACCTTACATTCACTTTGAAACCCTTCCATACCTCCACTTTCCCACACTGTGTGAAGAAGGGTCTCAACTCGAAACGTCACCCATTCCTTCTCTCCAGAGATGCTGCCTGTCTAGTTGAGTAACTCCAGCATTTTGTGTCTATCTTCGATGTAATCCAACATCTGCAGTTCCTTCTTACACATTACAGACAGATGAGTTAAGACGTTACTGAATAGTGGAGTAAACAAAAAGGGCCAATTGGCTGATTCCTGCTCCTAATCCACGTCTTTTATGCTTGCATTTAAAGTGATATCAACGTGTCAAATATATTACTATCACCTGATATGAATTAGAACGCCGCGTTATTCTTTGTCATTTACAATGAGACAATTTCCAGAACTCTTAACGTTTTAGTACATTTGTAAGGATCAAACATGGAGAGTACACCAAGGCATCACACCCCAGTTTTGGTACCTCAATGATTTCATCTTAATTGATACTGTTAGACCACAATGCTCCAGGTGAAAATCCTATCTTATTTGAAAAATTGATGCACAGAAACAAAATAGCTTTAAAAATACATATATACGAGAGCTGATTTTCTGAAGGCACTTCAGGCCAGGGACTCATTTACAGCTCATGTATAGCATTTGTGGGAATGCCAAAGGACACGTCTAGCTCCATATGTGGAGCTGGCTGGCCAAGCTCAGTGGCACTGCTGTGATGTGGCTGGCTCTCACATCCAAGGAGCTAATGCTTAATACGTAGAAATCATATCTAGGTAGGCTGATAAATGACTCCACAGGTATCGGCTCCATCCTTCCTGAAGTCATCTGTTGCTGGCCCCGATTTGTTCTGGCTTTTTCTTGCCTACAGTTTACTCTCTCCCCACCAACATCCCCCAGTCTGAAGAAGGGTTCCCATCTAAAACATTACCTTTTGTTTTTCTCCAAAGATGCTGCCTGACCCGCTGAGTTACTCTTACATTGTGTCTATCTAGAAGACTGATAAGTTAGTCTGCCGATCGATAAATATAACAATGCATGATCCAACTGAAGATCACACTGATTAATTATCACACTTATCAAGTGTTAGGCTGACAAATAATTTTATTGAACAATAATCAAAACGATTGGTGACGCTGATTTTAAATAAAAGGGTCTCCAATAGATTAATACACATTGATTTAAAATTAAAATGGAGTAATTCTATCCAGCACAAAGCAAAATAATTTACTGAACTATGAATTGATCAACATGATATCAGGAGCCAGTAAACAGATTGCCAAATAACATAACTGAAAAATGATCAGATCCAAAAAATGATCCTACATCTCAATAACCAGATCACTTTCTGATTCCACATATGACTGCACAATTTGTCAAATGATTCACTGTGCAATAAGAAGAGTAAGACATTAATATTACCGACTATAATTTCACCAATTCACTGCTTGTCTACCCAATAAGCAGACTGCATTCTGATGCCACTGGCTAATTCTACTGGCCACCTTCATTGGCTAATTGTACTGGCCACCATTTAGACAATCGGCAAATGCCACTGTCACCATTTGGAACTCTGGCTAATCCAACTGGCCTACATTCAGACCACTGGCTATTTCCACTGGCCAACATTCAAATCACTGGCTATTTCCACTGGCTGACATTCTGACCAAGGCCAATTTCACTGGCCAATGATTAGACCACTGGTCAATTCCACTGGACAGCATTCAGACCACTGGGTAATCCCACTGACCAACATTTCAACCATTGGCCAATTCTACTAGCCACCATTCGGACCACTAACTAATTCCACATGCCAGCATTCAGACTGGCTAATTGCATGACTAACAATTAGATGTAGAATCATTTCACTGATTTGTAATCAGAACAAATAATGAATCTATTCTGCTGGCCAAAGATCAGACCAGTGCATCCATTGACAGCAATCGGAATGAGAAAGGATTTTATTAACCCACAATCAGATAAAAGGAGGTTCTCCAGGCCAAAAATCAGACTGATCAATGATTCAACTTACCAATAAATCAGATAAATGAATCATTATACTAAGCAATGAGCAATGCTTCAATGATCTAAGCATAAATCAAATGAAACCGAGAATCAGTGGTAATCATGTCACGGTGCGGTTCTAATAATTAGAATAATTCTAAGATTGGCAAATGTTTCCATTGACTAATGAAAAGACTAACAAATGTTTTTAAGGCACAATAATCAGTCTGGTTAATGAGTTAGTAAGTCAGTTAATAATCAGTCAGGAATCAATGATGCTATTCAGTAATGCTCATAGCAATACATGATTCCACTGACAATGTCCGAGAGTCAAGATCATAGAATCATAAGATGCAAGAGCAGAATTAGGCCATTCAGCCCATTGAGTCTGCTCCGTCATTTAATCATGGCTGATCTAGTTTTCCCTCTCAACTCCTATTTTTCCCTCTCAAGAGTGTTTAATTGACTAATGTACCAAAACGGAACAATGAAAATGTTACTTCCAGCAGCACAACTGACTGTAAAATAAATAATATTATTGACAATTCACTGAACTATGAAAGATAATAAGAATTAACAATCATATCAATGCATATTTCTTCTGACCAATGATCAGACCTGTGGAACAACAGACAATAGTCGTGGCTTGAAAAAAAAGTGCTGGAGTAACTCAGCAGATCTGGCAACATTTGTGGAGGACATGGATAGCCGATGTTTTGGGTTGGGTCCCGAAAAGCTGCCTATCCATGTCCTCCACAGATGCTGCCTAACCCGTTGAGTTACTCCTGCACTTTGTGCTTTGCTCAAGACTCCAGCACATGCAGTTCCTTGTGCATCCAACAGTCCTGACTTGGTACGATATTGCCCTTTCTTCACCGTTGTTGTGGCAAAATCTTTGTTTAACAACATTATGGTACAACCAAACATTTAGGACTGCAGTGTTTCTAGAAAGTAGCTCACCACCACTTTTTCAAGGGCAATAAGGGATCGGCAATTAAATGCTGGCTCAACCTGCAAAGCCTACAGCCTTTGATTAAATAAAATAATCATGGACCAATTTAATGAATGTTTGACAGATAATCAGACTAATTAATCATTCTACTCAACAATAACTTGACTGTTCAATGACTATTCTGACCAATGATCAAATCACGATTGATGTAACTGATGAAGGATCACAGAGTTCTATTGACTAATGAACATTACTGATTATTAATGAGCTGAATCAATGACAAATAAAAAGGTTAATGAATGAATTAAATGAAAATAGTTGGACCAGAGTATTATTCCACTGATATATAATCAGATCGATGCGTAATTATATCGAATAACCATCAGACCATTGAATGGATTCACACCAATAATCAGAACAATTATGGTTTTACTTAAATATAATTAGCCTAGCAAATTATGGATGGAAGTTTTTTCAGCATGGCATTGATCAAATTGATAAAGGATTCTACTGGTGAACACAGACAAATGAAAAACTAGATTAACAAAGAATCAGACCAATCAATGATTATAGTGACCAGTATTCAGACTAGTAAATGTATGTACTGAGCAACAATCTTTCTGATAAACAGTGCAACTAGTCTATAACCTGACCAAAGAATTACACTGCCAGCCAAACATCAGACCCAGGGGTGAATCACTTGACTATTATTGAGACTGATAATCAAATTAGTATGAGTCAATGGTCAACAGATTAATAATTGAGCTGGGAATTGAATCCCCACTGATCAATAATTAGATTCTACTGATTAACAATAAGACAGGTGAGTGGCTCTACTAGCTTCAGACCAAACAGCAATACTATTAACTTAAAATCAAATGAATGAATGATTCAATTGAACAAAAGTAATGGATCAATCAATGATTCAACCAACTAAAATACAGATTGCTCAATGATTCTCACAAAACGGACAAATTGCTTCACTAACCAATTATGAATTATTCCTTTGACTAATAATCAGCCTGACGAATAACTAAAATTAACATTAATAGGACCAATGAATGAATCTGCTGATCATTCATCAGTTTGATTAATGATTCTTTTGGTTAAAGATCAGATTATTGAATGATTCTATTGACAAACAAAGCAAAGATTAATTCATCTAAGCAAGTATCATTCTATGGAGAAAAGGAATAGGTGATGTTTCGGTTTGAGACCTTTCTGAAATGTCACCAATTCCTGTTCTCCAGAGATGCTGCCTGACCCACTGAGTTACTCCAGCATTTTGTGTCCATCTTCGGTGTAAACCAGCATCTGTAGTTTCTTCCTACACAAGTATCATTTCATTAATGACTCAACTGACCTTTAATCAGAAATGTCAATGATTTTACTGACCGATACATAGGACCTACTGATTAATAATGAGACTGATGTGTGGTCCCACTCACTAGTGATCAGGCTGCATTACTCTCCTTCATGCTCTGCTGTAGAATATGGTTATGTTCCTGCAGCTACCAAGCAAAGATCACCAACGCACAGCGAAGTGCCACTGTGTGTAAAATGGCCAATATCAAGTTTATCATAGCCACGTGGCTAAAGGTTCTGGTCACATCTGCCATTTCAAACCCCAGAATTCCAAAGTCTTCCATAAAACAAAATATAAATGGCGGATAACACCAGTATCTCAAAGTCTTGACAAAAACATTTCAATTAACGACATCTATATTAGGAATTGATAACCGTCATGTAGATGGAAGCAACTGCTGAATGAAAAAATAGCTAATCACTGACATACAGATCTTCGGCTTTGGCCTCCTTCAAAACAGGCCTCAACAGAGACAACACAGGCCAGAGATGTTGTACTACCAATGGATGCTACACAACTTGCATGGATCTATAGCCAAACTATGGAATACTTGGAAGTGATACCTCATTACTCCACATGGCATCTCAGGTGACTATTGATGGGATAGATTGGGATGGAGTATCAAAAGTGTGGCTTATCGTGTGATGTGGAAGAAAGTACAATTAACAACCCTCCTTACCAAATATCAGACTTATCAGAGTTTAATAGTTGACATTGTCATAGAGTGATGCTGCCGAGCAAATGGCCCTTCAACCCACCATGTCCATGTTACCTGTCGCATCTCTCCATACTAATCCCATTTACCTACATATGGCTGTGGTCTTCTTGGCAATTTACGTTCCTGTAAAAGCTGCAGGAGTCTCTGCCTACACCAACTCTTTAGGCAGCATGAAATGTGTAGGAAGGAACTGCAGATGCTGGTTTAAACCGAAGATAGACACAAAATGCTGGAGTAACTCAGCGGGACAGGCAGCATCTCTGGGGAGAAGGAATGGGTGAGATTTTAGGTCGAGACCCTTCTTGTCTCGATCCGAAACATCACCCATTCCTTCTCTCCAGAGATGCTGCCTGTCCCGCTAAGTTACTCCAGCATTTTGTGTCTATCTTCAGGCAGCATATTCTGGACCAACCACGAGAATAAATAGCTCCTCTGACCCCATCTAAACATCTACTTACACTCATTTTAAACCCATATAAGATTGTTACGGGTTTGGACACGCTAGAGGCAGGAAACATGTTCCCGATGTTGGTGGAGTCTAGAACCAGGGGCCACAGTTTAAGAATAAGGAGTAAGCCATTTAGAACGGAGACGAGGAAACACTTTTTCTCACAGAGAGTGGAGAGTCTGTGGAATTCTCTGCCTCAGAGGGTGGTGGAGGTGGGTTCTCTGGATGCTTTCAAGAGAGAGCTAGATAGGGCTCTTAAAAATAGCGGAGTCAGGGGATATGGGGAGAAGGCAGGAACGGGGTACTGATTGGGGATGATCAGCCATGATCACATTGAATGGCGGTGCTGGCTCAAAGGGCCGAATGGCCTACTCCTGCACATATTGTCTATCGTCTCCCCCACATCCACCAACAAAAAGCATTTTGCAGTGTACTCTCCCTATCCCCCCATCATTCTGTTTACCAATATTCCGTATCACTTGGCCTTCCCCATTTCCAGGGAAACAAAACCAGCCTATCCTCTACAAAGATCAGACTGAAGAAGAAATCTGGCTGTCAATAGATGGGGTGGTGAATCTGCAGAATTCTTTGCCACACATTCTTTGTGTGATGCTTTTGATCACAAATATTAAATGTTTACTTATTACTAAGGATAAATCTAATGTATCACAAGATGAGTGCATGATGTTACTACTAAATGCCCTGGCCGGTGAATGGATCAATGAAGGAAAAATGAAACTGACAAAAGATTGCACTGATCAGCAGTGACTGATGACCAATTCCACTGGCTAATAATTTAAATGACCAATAGTTCTAATGAATGATGATTGGAATGATTCTATTGTCAACAGATCAAATGAGCAAAACAGTGGAATGAGTATTCTTCAGTGGAATTAGTCATTAGTCTGACCTATGGGCAAAATATTATTCATCAACCTATTTATTGATCAGCGGAATAATTTATTGGTTCAATTAATTTCAGTAACATTCTTCAATTCCCTAATACTCATTTATTGAATAGAATATTTATAAGCAAGTCATATTTAAGAACGAGAGGATGCAGGTTTAACGTGAGGGGGGGGGGGGAGAGATTTAGAGGGGAGAGAGGTACTATCATTACGTTTAAGAGACATTTGGATAAGTACATGGGTAGGATAGGTTTGGAGGGTTATGGGTCATGCGGGCTGGTGGGACTAGTACAGATGGTAGGTGTGGGCTAGTTGGGCCAAAGGGCCTGTTTCCACGCTCTATGACTATTATTGTATGTATACTGTATGTATACTGTTTACTCTGTTTTATGTGAACATGGGATTTCATTGCACCCTGGCAGATAATACCGCAACATTTAAGAACTATTCAGGCAGGTACATGGATAGGATAGGTTTTGGGGATATGGGCCAAATGCAGGCAGGTGGGACTAGTGTAAGATGAGACGGTGTAGTTGGTCGGTGTGGGCAAGTCAGGCCAAATGCCCTGTTTCCGCGGTGTATGACTCCATTATTCCCAAATTAGACAATGGACATCCCGATTCATTTAATCAATGAATACCAGAGCTATGAATGATTTCAAGGACCTCCAATTAACATGGTAAACATCAAGATTTGTTGGACCAAATTAATTATTTTGCTGACCAATAAACAGAGGGATCATTAATTTTACAAACTATTTATTAGGCCTAACAATAAATCTATTAAATAATAATTGGACCTGAATGATAATTATAGGGATAAATAATTCCACTGACCAATTATCAAGCTGGGGAATAATATAACTTACAAGTATGTATTCTATTCAATGAATCTGCCAACTGATAATTAGGCCAGTAAAGAATGATACGGAGAATAATTGGATGAAGAAATTATTCTGCTGATCAATAAACAGGTCAATTAATAATATTTTGCCCAGAGGTCAGACCAATTCCACTGAAGAATACTCAGACTGGTAACTAATTTCGCTAATCGATCATGACCAGACCAGTATGAATCTACTAACTAGCAAGACTAATGATTCCACAGACACGGAATCAGACTAAAGAATGATTGTACTCAACAATAATAATCGTGTTCCACGATTCTACTGATGAAACAGACAAACTGATGATTGTACCAGTCAATAATCAGCAGAATTAATCACTGCATTTTAGAGGACCTAAAAATGATTCTGTTAGCTGATGATCAGATTGTTGAATGATGCAACAGACTGATAATTAGAGCAATGATTGATTCTGTCCACACAGTTCAATGAATAATTATGTTGCCCAATATTTTAGCTCAGAGAAGGACTTTTGCTGTCGATGTGTCAAGCCAGCCCAATGATCATTGGACCAATAATCATATTCAATGAAGGAATCTATTAACCAATGGTCAATCAGAGAAGTCAGCTAATGATCAAAGTGCAAACCATTTCTTGACCAACAGGCAGACTGGTGAATGGATAATCAACACAGATCAATCTACTGATTAATAATCAAACCATAAATCTGATTTTACTGTGCAAAACAATCTCTTTATTTATTCCATTGACTAATACTTATAACAAAACACCATTGACCAATGTACGTGCAGATCAATAATTTCATTCAGAAGGATGATTTTTTTTCTTCTGGTCACATTGATTAAACGATTGTACTGACCAATACTCAGCTGATGGATACCTCTATTTACATTTTAGCAAATCCAGGAATGATTCTACCATCCAGGGATCAAATTGATGAATATACAACGGATGGACAATAACAGTAGTTAATGATTCCGATGATCAATACAGAGATTGTAGAATGATTTAACAGAGTACAAGTCAAATCATTCACTGACGTACTGACCAATAACCATGACTCACACAGCAGTAATGATCAGACAGTGAGGAAATTTGTGCGGCACGGTGGTGTAGCAGTAGAGTTGCTGCCTTCCGGCGTCAGAGACCTGGGTTCGATCGTGACCATGGGTGCTGTCGGTACGGAGTTTGTACATTCTCCCCGTGGTCGCGTGAGTTTTCTCTGGGTGCTCCGGTTTCCTCCCACACTCCCATGATGTACAGGTTTGTAGGTTAATGGGCTTTGGTAAAAATTGTAAGTTGTCCCTAGTGTGTAGGATAGTGCCAGTGCACGGGGATCGCTGGTAGGCACGGGCTCGATGGGCTGAAGGGCTTGTTTCCACATTGTATTTCTAAACTCTAAAGATGGATCAACAAATTATTTTAGTGACCAGTGACCTGTCTGAAGAACAATGTTATGCCAAATGCAAGCAGGTGGGACATGTTGGTCGGTGTCGATGGGACATGTTGGTCGATGTCGGCAAGTTTAGCCGCTGGGCCTGTTTCCACGCTGTAAGACTATGAATCTATCAGGTGATTAGTTGCCAAAAATCAATGATTCTGCTGACCAATAATGAAAATTTATATTGACCAATGATTTCGATTTATAATCATAGAATTGATTTTTTTGTCGAATAATTAGATTGATAAATAATACAACCCAACAATAATCAGCAAGATGAGCGAGTCCACCATCGACAATTGAATCAATGAATTAATTCTGTTAACCAATAATCAGAAGAATGACTCTGACCAAAATTCAAAACAATTAATCGTCTTACCAATCAATAATCAAATCCATGAATTAATTAACCAATAATCAGATTGATGACTGACCTTTGACCCGTGGTACTCAGATGAATAAATTAATCTTTGACATATAAGCAGGTCATTGATGAATTCACTGATGGATAATGATGTAATTCACAATTTCTCAGACTGATGAATGACACTTCTGACCACTAATCAGATTACTAATTAAATTATTGGCAACAATCTGACCAGTAATCATTTCTACCCACCAATAACCAGGTTGAGGTATGATTTGATGAATCAAAAATTAAATCAACTATAAATTCAAATGACCAGTGCACACAGAAATAATTAAATCTATTTAGTTATTAATTTCACTGAATAACTGATTCTGTTGATCAATAACAGAACATAAATAATTATTCCAATGAACTGCTATGCTATACAGTAGCCAGAAAGACAAATTAGTCAGCTATTATCTGATGGAAATATTGATGACTTTGGAAGAATGATTTGATTGATCGTTGATCAGGCAGATGGGTTTATAATAGATAAATAAGGTCAATGAATAATTCTGCTGACAATGAAAGCAATGAGTGTAGCCCTGACAAATAAGTTGCATGCAATATGATTCTACTGACCAATAAACAATGTTGTGAATTATGCTATTGTCTGACCAACAGTTTGACCAACAAATATGTCTCCCAAATTTAAAATAATGGAGCTGCTTGAAATGCAAAATAAAACAGAAAATAAAGGAAAAAACAACATCAACAGCCCAATTCCCTCCACAGATGCTGAGGAAATAGTATATAATATAACCACTCGGATAGTGACTTTATTATCAGCTAGGTAATGTGCAAGAGAAAAGCTTAAGGTTTTCAGAAACACGTGTCTCCTAAAGAAATAAAGTACAAAGAAACACATACAGGGAACAGATGAATCAAAACATAGAAACGCTAATCTGAACCTGCATAGCTTAGTTTATTGCTTCGAGGCAATTATAATGCTGGAGGAAATTATATTTGATATAAATTTGTGTTGAAGAATGGATTACTGAATAGGGCCTCTTCTTAGGCCAGAGGTCATCCGCTCTTTCTCTATGGCACAGTCCTGAGCTCTGAGTGTGGCATAAAGATGAAGAGTTATGGCTGTTTATGCTGAGTTCGAGACAGAATTCAAGGCTGAGAGATAATAGACTGTGGTTAGCTTTGGCTATGTTAAATTATAATGAGGTTGAGATAAGGGATGGATGCTTCGAGAAGAAAAATCAGATTGATGGATTTGTGACCTTCCTTCTGTTTATAGAAAGTCGAAGAAGCAGATGTACTTTTGAGGTAATGGTCTGATGTTGTAAATGTACCTTTGTTCTGTAATATTTGTAAAAGGCCTTGCAGATGAGATCGGAAATCCATGTCCAAGAGATAGCAGGAAAAGGGGAGGCTGCAAGTTAGAATGAAGCTGTATCCTGGCACAAAACACATATCATCAATTGTTGACAGATTTACGACCCATGTATGCTTGGAGTTGGGAGGTGTGTGTGGGTTTTGAATTTAACTTAGAAGCTGTTTAATTCGGTGAACACATATAATTAATATTTTAAATACATAGGTAATAGTATTTTAAACTGTGTAAAATTGTAGTGAAACCATTTATGAAATGTAGTGTGTCTAAGTAGGATTGTAAACATTAGACCTTGTTTAGATTTATAGAAATATCTTTCTTCTTGGTATGGAAAGTGCGTTTTGTTTGTATGACTTATGTGATCATTGTATTACATATGTATCTTACATTTTGAGGAGTGGTCTTTGATAATTGAGCCTACTGGGGTTTTGGTGTGTTGAAATAAAATAATTCTAAACAAAGTTAAACCACTGGCAAACAAAAGTTGTAAAATGAGGCCAGAGAAGGGGGGATCATGTGACTGCTGTTGTAAATCACCAGAAGGACTCAGATGATTGGTTATTAGTTTGTCATACCCTCTGTATCAGAAATGTCTAATACCTATATAATGCCATGAGTTTGTATCAAAGTCACTAATTCTCTGGACCTGCCTCAGAGCTTTCAGCTCTGTGTTGGAAGGTTCAGAGACTTGTCTCAGCTGAATAAAGAATCGATTTCAACAGCTACAAGCGTTTGAGTCAAGTTTTCTTGACTTTAGATTGACAAAAGAACTCAGTTTAACAATGCTACCTGGCCTGTCGAGTTCCTCATGTTTTTTTTGCTGAGCAAATCTTTCAGCTTACAAATTTTCAAAGGAAGTTGTAAAAGTTAGAAATGAAAATTGCAGAGATAAAAACAATTTTACAGCCCAATAATTCACTCCAGGCCATGGCATTGTCAGCCAATACTCTCTCCAGAGATTGATTCTGCCAACCCATACTAATTCATGTCAACAATTCTACTGACCAATAATCAATTTAGCGAATGATTCAATGGACCAATAATCAATTCAGTGAATGATTCTACCGACCAATAATCAATTCAGTGAATGATTCTACGGACCAATAACACACACACCGTTTCATGTATCTATTGACCAGTAGTATAACTGATGAGTAATTCAGTTCACAATAAGCAACCAATCAATAATTCCACAAAATATGGCTTCTAATCAGACAATGATTCTGAAGATCAATGAACATATCCATAAATTATTGTCCAAAGAATGATTCTGCCAGCCAATAAACATCACAATCAATGACCAATTCCCTGTCCAATTATAATGCAAAGAGTAATCAGATTAATGTATAGTTTCCTTGATTGGTAATCAGGTAGAAAATTAATCATTTCAATCAATGACTGCTGGCCAATTATCAGACCAAACTGGTACCTCTGACCATTAAACATAATGTACTGGTGACGGGATCCATTGAAGATAATCAGAACCAATTTTGCTACCGATTAATAATCAGGTCTAACTAAAACACAATGAGCAGCGACCAGACCATTGAATGAGCACTGAATTATCATCTTCTCCATCAATTAATCAAAATAATGATTCCACTGATCACCAATCAAGCCATTTACAATTGTAAATTTACAATTTTTAACTAGTGAATAACACCATTGACCAAAAATGTCAGAGGATCAATAATTTGTCTGAGCAATAAATAGTCCAATAAATGAATCTACTAAAAATAATCAGGACTGAGAAATGATACTACTTTTAATATTCTGATTGAAGGATGGATTTCATTAACTAGAGGTTCATATCAATAATTCTGCTGAACATTAATCTGATGAGCCATTAACTCCACTGGGCAATAATTAGATTGAGAGTCTATTCTACCGACAGATAATTACACCACCGATATTTAACTAACCATTTCAATTCACAATATATAGATTGTTGGATAATACCATTGATACATGTATAAATTTGCTAAGTAAAAACCAAGCTGGTGAATGATTCTACTGATCAATAATCAAGCCTATCCATGATACTTCTCTTGAATAAATAAACAGGTAAATGAATGCCCTGCCTAACAGCCGAGAGTGAATGATTGTACAAATCAATAATCAGGTTGATTAATGATTCTCCCCGCATGTAAATTGGTGAATAAATCATCCTGTAAAACATAGATCAGCGAATTATTTTACTGACAATAATCAATCCGTGGATAATCTGTACAAAGAGCAATTCTATTCCCCAACATTCAGGTTGATTAACATTTTTACCGACAGTATTGGAACTATTGTGGGATTCTGTTGAAGTCAATACGTGATTATTCTGACCATTTCTAATCACTGACCAATATTCATGCTATTAAAAGATTGCATAAACCAGATTGGTGAATGATTCCACTGACCAACATTCAAATCAATGAACGATGCTATTATTCAGTAACCAATAAACTGATTTATGATTTGAGAGAATGATTATTTAAGTCACCGATAAAAAGACAGATAAATTATTTGGCTTAAAATAATTAGAAGGATGCATATGTTTATGGAAAATAGATCAGACCAACAAGTTTAGCATTTCAAACTAAAGAGCTTACGGTATATATTGGCCAACTGATAACGATCAGGTTGGAGGATTGCACTGACCTTGAACCATTTGGAATAGCAAATCTATTCATCAATTATCCGATTTAAGAATGAGTCTACCAATCAATAATCAAACTGAAGAATGATGCTATTATTCAGTAATCAAATGCCCAGCATTATTCTTCCAATCAATATAAACCCCAATCAACCCAAAACTGACCATTAATTAGCGATCTCAGTAATCTCACTGAATATATTTAGTAACCAATAATCCAATGGATGAATTGTTCTACTGGCCAACAATCATGCCAAGCAATGATTTTACTGAAAATTAAATTTGATGAATTAATGACCCAAAGGGGTAATAATCAGACTTATAGGTTTTGACTGCCATTTAATCAAACAGAGAATTAATGTAAACAGGCCAATGAATAACTCAGCTGCCCGGTAATAAGATCAGATTTATATTCAGGCCAGTGAAGGATCGGATTGATTAATAGAATTATTCTAACGGCCAAATATCACATTCAAGACATTGAATGAGTTTATCTGGCCAATAATCAGATCAATGAATGGTCCTACTCATCAAATTATCCTGACCAATAATTGGACTGATAAATAATTCTACTGAGTATGCAAGATTATTCAATAATTAGCTCAATCATTTACCCTACTGACCAATAATATTTTAGAATGACTATACTGAAATATAATCGGTGACTGAATATTAATCCAATGGGTGTAGGATTGCATTGACTAATCATCAGACCATTCAATTACATTCATGGACAATTCAACTGAGCAAAGAGAAGATCAGTGAATGATTATATTACCAATAATCAGACCAATAAGTGATTCTACAGGCCCATATTACAATGAACATATAATTAATTCATTCATTCTTCTATCACTGCCCTATTATTCCAATGACCATACTCTGTTCCAATATTGCTCCTGGCAATAAACAGCTATGAAAGACTCAACTGACGGTACAACCACACGGTGCAATAATTCTGTACACACTAATGAAAATGGCGAGTTATTCTACTAACAATAGACAAATAGATCAATGAGTTGCCATACAATCGTCAGTTAGATAAATGTTAATTGGTCCAAGGTTTGATTGTACTGACCAATGAATGATCCTTGCTCAATAATCGTACTGATGAATAATCCCCACAGAACCAATAATGTGATCAAATAATAATTTTACTGACAATCATCCAGCCGATTAATAATTTAACTGACCAATAATGTGATCAAAGAATCATTTTGACCAATAATCAAGCCGGTGAATATTTCTGATGACATATCTGACCAATAATTCGACTGAACAATAATCAAACTGATGAATCTGCCATCTACTGAATGTCTTTGTGGAACAATAATGCAACTATTGTGTGGTACATTGGCATAGCGGTAGAGTCGCTGCCTTACTGTAACAGAGCACCAGGTTGGTTCCTGACCATGGGTACTCTCTGTACATAGTTTGTTCGTTCTCCCAGTGACCGCATGGGTTTTCTCTGGGTGCTTCAGTTTCCTCTCACACTCTAAAGAGATACAGGTCCGTAGGTTAATTAGCTTCTGTAAATTTTCCCTAGTGTGTAGGATAGAACTAGTGGGTGAGCGTTGGTTGGCGCGGACTCGGTGTGCAGAAGTGCCTGTTTCTACGCTGCATCTCTAAATTAAACCAATAATGTGATCCAAGAATAATTTTGATGAATAATCAAAATCTTGACCACCGGGTGTCGCTGGCAATGGTGGCCTCACCAACAGTCCGTCTCGTCCCTTCCTTCTTTGTTGTTGTTTTTAGTGAAATGTGTTAAATGCCTGTTTTAGTATTCTTCAGCTTGTTTTATGTGGGGGGGAGGGGGGGGAAACATTTTTTTAATCTCTTACCTCGACTGAGACGATTTTTTTCTGTATCTTATCGCCTTCCACACTGCGGCCTAACATTGAGGAGTTGGTGGCCTCTGCTGGAGATCGACTTCGGGAGCTCCAGCCGTGGGAGCCTGCGGACATTAACATCGTGGAGCTCACGGTCTCTGGTTAGAGACCGACTTTGGGAGCTCCAAGCCACAGGAGCTTCGACCGCCCTGACACGGGAGCTTCGACCGCCCCGACGCGGGAACTTCGACCGCCCCAACTGCGATGATTCGACTGCCCTGACCGCGGGAGTGTAAAGAAGACTAGACTTTATTGCGTTCACAGTGAGGAATCCGCTGTGGTGGATGGTTATGTTAACTTTTATGTAGTTGTGTGTCTTGTTGCTTTTCTTTTAGTATGGCTGTATTGTAATTCGAGTTTCACTGTACCTTAATTGGTACACGTGACAATAAACTGATCTTTGAACCTTTAAATAGATCTGCAGACTGTCCATCTAAATTGATAAACGATTCCACTGACAGTGTTAAGACAAATGAAAAATTATCCTGACCAACAGACAGATTTACAAATGCATCTATTGATAAATAAATGTTTCTAATGGCCAATGCACAGATGAGTAAATTGACCTACTCACCATTAATAAGCTCAAATTTTCCTGACCAACAGCACGATTTACAAATACATCTACTGAAATGTTTCTACTGACCAATAAATGTTTCTACTCACCAATAAACCAATAAACAGATCAGAGAATTGACTTACTAGACAAAAATGCTGGAGAAACTCAGCGGGTGAGGCAGCATCTATGGAGCAAAGGAAATAGGCAACATTTCGGGTGGAGACCCTTCAACCCTTAGAGAATTGACCTACTCACCAACAACCAGATCAATAAATGACTCCCTCCACTGAATGATAATCAGACTGATTGATAGATATTTCTGTTGATCAATAGTTAGATTGATGTATAATTCCATTAGTAATAAATTAACTAACAACAGTTTCTACTGAACAATATAGGTGTTTGGATCAGTAGACATACAATCACACTGGAAATTGATTCTACTGACCAATAAATAAGTACACTGACAATGATCGCACTGAAATGACTCTATGGACCGGTAATCAAAGGGGTGAATATTATTATAGACATACAAAAATCCTATCAATGATTGATTCAGCAGACTGGTACTGGTTCCTGCTTTTACTTGATCATCAAATCAAGGAATGGTTTAACCAATGAATAATAGCACTTACAGTATGAATGATTCCACTTTAATAATTAGATCTATGAATAATTGTATTAACAATCGATCAATAAAATGATTGAATATTTATTGACTAATTATTAAATTTGTTGACTAATTGAACCATAGGATTATTTTACAGAAGGCTGAATGATTGTATTGAACAAAAATTAAAGTAATAATTCATTGCACTGGAAAATAATGTGGCTGATGAATGAACCCCCAGTGAATAATCAGACTGATAATCATATTGATTCATTATCAGATCAACATGTGATTTTACCATTATTCAGATTGCATTTGCCAATATGACCACAGATGAATGATTCAACAGATTAAAAATGAATCGAGTGGCCCATTATCAGACAAATATAATTCGATCCACTAATAATCACTAATAAGTGATTCTACTGACAAATTATCTTACTGATTGATTACAAATTCTTTCATTAAATTATTCTACTGACTAAAATTCAAACCGATGAACAATTCCCCTGAGCAAGAATCAGATTGATGAATGATTCTTGAAACTAGTAATCAGAACGAGTGATGCCACTGACAAATAATCATACTTACAGTAATCAAACCTATAAAGATCTCTACTAATCAAACCGATGAATGTTTCTGCTCAAGTTCTGATTAATGAACAATTCCTATTACCAATTATCAGTCTGAATAATTCTACTGCAAAATCATACTGCCAAAAATTGACATATTTTTCCTATGGATGGTTTTACCTGATCAATTGATGTTTCTGTTAATCTATACTTTGATAAATGAATCTGCAGGTGATATGACAAACCGTGCATCAAACAGACTGCTTATTGATTAAACTGACCAATAATCAGGCTGACAAGAAAATTCAGCCAAGCAATTATAGGATAATTATCCAATTAAAGAATGAATCCGACCAAAGAATGAGAGATGTGCTTCTTCTGACCAATAATCAGACATATTTTTAGTTTTAGTTTAGAAATACAGCGCGGAAACAGGCCCTTTGGCCCACCGAGTCCGCACTGACCAGAGATCCCTGCACATTAACGCTATCCTGCACAGACTAGGGACAATTGACATTCATACCAAGCAAATTAACCTACAAACCTGTACGTCTTTGGAGTGTGGGAGGAAACCGGAGCACCCGGAGAAACCCCATGCGGATCACAGGAAGAATGTACAAACAGACAGCACCCGCAGTCAAAATCAAACCCGGGTCTCTGGTACTGTAAGGCAGCAACTCTACCGCTCCGCCCAATGGATGATGGGGTCTGCTGTCAAATAATCTTTTGATGAATAATTCTACATACAAATAATTCTGAAAAACAATATAATGATGCTCTTATCGAGACTCTTGTATCCTATTGTATTTTATATTATATAGTATCTTGAAGGGCAGCACAGTGATGTAGCTGTAGAGTTGCTGCCTTACAGCACCAGAGACCCGGGTTCGATCCTGACTATGGGTTCTGTCTGTACAGAGTTTGGACGTTCTCCCTGTGACTGCCTGGGTTTTCTTCAGCTGTTCTGGTTTCCTTTCATATTCCAAAGACAGCACGTTTGTAGGTGAATGTGCTTCTGTAAATTGCAAATTGTCTCTAGAGTGTAGGATAGTGCCAGTGTATGTAGTGATCGCTGAAGGGCCTGTTTCCACGCTATATCTCTAAAGTCTAAAAGTAAATAATCCTATGGAGTGTACGATTGAATAATCAAATTTATAAATATTTTTTGACCAATAATCGGATCAATAAAGATTCCACCAATGAATAATCAAATGTATGAATAATTCCACATATGTGACCAATACTCACATCAATGAATGATTCTGTTGAGCAATGAACAGACGGTTTTAATTACACACAGTCTGAGTGATGGTTCGAGTGACTGATTATCTGACAGATGAATGTTCTACTGATGAATAATTAGATTGCCAAATGATAATTATACTGAATAATCATTCCTGAAATCAGGGTGATGAATGTTTCAGCTGACCCAAGGTCAGACTGCTTGAATGATTCTATGAGCCCTAATCAGACTGATAATAGATTCCTTTGGATAAATATGCAGGTCCCTGAATGATTGGCGTTATACAGCAAGAAAAATGTGAAAGGTCAGGGTCAATGTTCCTTCACTGAGTTCAGAGGCAGCACGCCATGGGCGGTACAGTGGCTCAGCGATAGAGCTGCTGCCTCACAGCGCCAGAGACCCAGGTTCAATCCTGACTGTAGGTGTTTTCTGTATCGAGTTTGTACGTTCTCCCCATGACCTTGTGGAGATTTTTCCGGGTGCTACAGTTTCCTCCCACATTCCAAAGACTTGCAGGTTTGTAGGTTAATTGGCTTCTTGAAACTCCCCTTCTTCAGAGTGATTTTAGGGGTGGAGGGAAAGAAAGCTGGATGAGTGGAGGGGCAGGACAAAGCACTGGCAGGTCATCTCGAGGAAATTGGCCATGATTGTTTCTGAATAGTGGAGCAGTATCAAGGGGGCAAATGGACTTCTCTTAACCCTGTTCCTTATTCCACTGATCACGACTCACTAATGATTCAGTCTGATGATCCGACTGAAAGATTCTGCTATGCAATATGCAGTAATCAGACTGATGATTGAGTTTAATGACCCATAATCTACCAACCCATTATCAGATTAATGAATAGTTCCACTGAGCAAAGTTGACCATTGAGTGATTCAACCTTACAATCCAAGTGAAGAATGATACTCTTGACTAATAGTTTGACCTATGAGTAATTTTACCGAAATATTCAGATTAGAAATTATTCCACAGAACTAAAAGCAAATTGCTCAATAATTCTACTGGCTAACCTAACAGATGTGTAATTATCATGATAATCTGATCACATAAATTCATGTCATAGGAGCAGAATTTGGCCATTTGGCCCATCGAGTGTACAAAATTGAATCATGGCTGATCTATCTTTCTCTCTCAACCCCATTCTCCTGCCTGCTCTCCATAACCCTTGACACTCTTACTAATGAAGAATTTGTCAATCACCGCCTTAAAATACCCAAATAACTTGACCCACACAGCCGTCTGTGGCAATAAATTCCACAGTTTCACCACTCTCTGAATAAAGAAATTCCTTCCCATCTCCTTTCTAAAGGTACGTCCTTTTATTCTGAGGCTGTCCTCTGATCTTAGACTTTCCCCATTAGTGGAAACATTCTCTTCACATCCACGCTATCAAGTGATTCCTTCGAATTTTGAAATGAATGATAGAAATAATGAGAATGGTGGATGCTTCAACTAATCAAGACCAGATGCGTGGATGGTTCAGCTATTGATATAAATAGATGTCCAAGATAAAAATCCTGCAGATTGAAAATTGATTGCTGGGATTATATGCCTACAGAGAAATTCTGTATGAAGCAGTGACCGTAATGGAGGTATTCCTTCCAGGCCACCCCACAGGTAAGGAAACTATTTATTCCACCAGAGTTTATAGTAGAAAGCAAACCTTTACAGAGGTAGTGAGAAGAGTTAATCTGAGCACATTAGGAGGGAAAGTATGTTTGCAGCTATTGAGTATTTTATTAAATATTTATGGCAGTCAGAGCTTCTTGGTAAAAACTAAACAGCAATCTCGTCTCTTCAAATGGGATTAATGTAGACAAGAGCTTGACCTGTGTTTGTTCTCTGGGGAAGAAGTCCTTGCTGTGTCAACATAAGTAAATTCAGACACCCCTAACCTGATAAATATTGGTGGCATGTGTCTTCCGCCCAGCATTGGAATAGGTAATGCACCCCGATATCTGTTGCAGCGTTAATAGCTCACACTTTAATCTTGTGTATGATAACTGTTGGAGGTACTATGACAACGACCATTAACTCCACCTACACTACGCTGCCTTCGAAAACCAGTCAACATAATCAAAGACTTGTCCTACCCCAGTATTTCCTTCTTCTCTCCGCTTCCATCAGGCAGAAGGTACACAAATTTGAAATTGCACACACCATCAGACTCAAGAACAGCTTCTTCCACTGTCATCTAGCTTCTGAACAGTTCTTCCATGAGCTAGGGTACGGACCGATTCACCTCTACCCCATTGTTGACATTGCACCTTGTCTCTGGATCTGGTGTGGTACAATGGTATATTCATATCTTCATTTTGTTCTTGGAGCGAGACCAACAGGAGAGGAGAGGGTACTGGGGTCTGGCCTACAGTGTGAGAGGCTGTGAGAGGCGCCCGTGGGGCTCAAAGGTGGATGGGCTAGGAGAGGGCATCGGTTGCTGGTCGACCAAGGAAGGCGATGGCTGGGCTTTGCCTGAATCGGGCACCACTCATAACAACTGGAGTGCAGCCTGGACTTGGAAAATGGTGCCAAAACATTGCACATCTTGTGCATCCTGTGCTGATGGTTATAGAGGAGGAAGTGGTGAAAGACCCAAATTCCTGGAGTAACTCAGTGGGTCAGGCAGCATCTCTGGGGAAAAGGAATAGGTGATGTTTCGGGTCGGAAATCTTCTTCAGAGGCGGAAGTGTTGTTACTCATCCAGACTGTTCCTGTCTGTTACTTTCCTGGGCTCAGTTCCCCAGGCTCATTTCACTCAGGGAATTTAGTATCCCACCAGGACACACTTTCTCATGCTCCCTCTAACTCAGTTATTATATCATCTTGTGCTCACTGGGGTCATGTTTATGCCCACGGGTGACTCTTTCCTGTTCTCTCTCTAACTCGGCCCACCGTCCCCATGCTGCATGTTCTGTTCCCAAGCATCTCACACTGAACGGAATAGCTTCTACTCAGCGGGTCACCTGCTCACGCTGTTATCCTAACAGGAATACTCAGCAGGTTAAGTCTCCCCATACTCTTTCACTAACCGGCACTATATTGCATCCACTTCTTTTGAGATCTCTGCAAATACGTCTCATGCACTGATTTTGCTCAACTGGAGTCTAATTGTCATGCTCATTTTAACCTCACGAGTACAGTTGAGGCCAAATCATTAAAGATACTCAAGAAATAATTAAATGTTGTATTTAACTCTGGGGCGATCGAGGGATGAGGGGTGAATGCAAATTCAGGGAATTTAATTTGGATGAACAGCTATGATCACATGGAAGCAGGGAGTAGGCTCAATGATCCAAATGGCTCCTCCTGCTCTTGTTCCCTATGTTTCTATGTTTCCCATTAACTGTTTCCACTCCATTTAAACTCCGATCAATAATCAATAAATGTTCAATGAGCCAACAATCAAAATAAGGAGAAAATAAAAAAGAGGATCAAAAACTCTGAATCTTCCTTCGAAGACTTTGGAAGTTCAGCATGTCCTCATCAACTCTCACCAACTTCCATAGAAAGCATTTTATTGGGAAGCATCACAGCATGGTTTTGGGAACAACTCCATCCAAGACCGCAAGAAATTGCGGAGAATTGTGGATGCAGCCCAGACCATCACGCAAACCAACCTCCCTTCCATTCCATTCAGCTGTCCCGCTGTGTTGCTCCAGCTTTTTGTGTCTATCTCCCTTCCATTGACCCCATTTACACTTCACACTGCCTCAGCAAGACCACCAGCATAATCAAGGACTAGTCTCACTTTGGCCACTTCCCCTTCTCCCCTCTCCCATCAGGCAAGGGGTACAGGAGCGTGAGATTCAGGGACAATTTCTTCCCTGCTGTTATCAAGCAACTGAACCATCCCACCAACAACTAGAGAGCAGTCCTGAACTGCTATCTATCTCAATGGAGACCCTCAGACTATCTTTAATCAAACTTTACTGGACTTTATCTTGCATTCAACTTTATTCCCTTTATCAAGTATCTGTGGATGGCTTGATTGTAATCATGTATAGTCTTTCCGCTGACTGGTTTGCACACAACAAATGCTTTTCACTGTACCTCGGTGCACGCGACAATAAACTAAACTAAACTCAACTAAATGAGCATGAAAACCATCAGCATACAATTCAAAACAATAAATTTCTGCTGAGTAAAACTCACCACCTATTGATAAACATAATATGTGTGCCAATAGTTTGATGATTGAGTCATTAGATCAATAATATGATCGAATTAGCAGACCATTATTCAGGTTTGAATGATTCAACAATTAAATATTCTTAAATGTATGATTCATAAATCAATAATTAGATTAATGAACAATTCACTGCAATTATCGGATCAAATTGGTTCAGTATAGCGGACAAACAGTTTGTTCAAAGAATGTCTGTCAGAGCAAAAAATGGATCAATGGTTGATCCAACAGAGAAATTTAAACAGAGCAATGCAAAATTAGGAATTTATGGGAGAAACAAAAACATAATTGACTGGTTGAGACAGAACAATAATTGCTCAAAGTCTGCTTCAGCTAACCAGTAATCAGAAAAAATGATTCCACAGACCAATGACCAACTTACCGACAATTAATTAAATCAGAAAATAGATTAATCAAAACATATTTTAATATCAATAAATTCTAAATTTGGTAATAGATTCATTCAATTGGTTGTGTATCAGATCAGTGAATGATTCAATGGACTGATAACCTCTGTACTGCATGTTTTCGAAACTAGTAATCAGATCAACACATGATTTCACTGAACAAAATTAGCTTTGGAACAACAAAATCTATTAAAAAAACTACAGAACAAATAACAAAGCACAATAAGATCTGAAGGATCAACAATCAGATGGATGGATCAATCAAACTAATAAAATAAGTCATAGAATATTTCAATACAGAAATAAGGGGTTCAAGATAGCAATAATTAGATATATGATTGATTCAATTGATTGCCAGGGCATCAATGGTTAACCAAATTGATCACAATGTCAATGAACAGTTCTTAAGAATAATAGAAACAGGGATCATACATATTATCATGGAATAAATCAAATCCTTAATTTAAAAATGAGTGGAACAACCAACTGTTAAGATGACTGTTGAATGATTCAAATGGGGAATATGCATTTCAGTGAACGACTAAGCCAAACATTAGAATCATGGTGTCACACAGTACAGAAATAGGGCTTTCAGCCCAACTTGCCCATGCCGACCAAGATGCCCTATCTACACTCGACCCATCTGCCCGTATTTCGCCCATATCCCTCTAAACCTTTCCAATCCATGTACATGCCCAAATGTCTTTTAAATGCTGCTACAGTACCTGCCTCAACTATCTCCTCTGGCAGCTCGTTCTATATACCCACCCTCTTTAACGAACCCTCTGTATGAAAATGTTGCTCCTCGAGTTCCTATTAAATCTTTACTCTCTTCACCCTCTCACCTTATACCTATGTCCCTTGAATGAATGATTGGCCAAGTATGTACACTTACAAGAAATTTGCCTTGGTGCTCCGCTCGCAAGTAGCAACACGACATACAGTAAACAATTAAGAATAAAACATTAAAACATTAAGAATAAAACATTATAGTTTAAACGTGTGAATTAAATAAAGTACCAGCGCAAAAGGAGGCTACAGATTTCTGGTTATTGAGTAGGGCTACTGCTCATGGTAAAAAGCACTTTTTATGTCTGACTGTGGTGGCTTTGACAGTCCGTGGTCGCCTTACAGAGGGAAGTGCTTCAAAGACCTTGTGGCCAGGGTGAGAGGGGTCAGAGATGATCTTACCCGCTCGCTTCCTGGCCCTTGCAGTGTACAGTTCGTCATTGGGTGTGGGGGGGGGGGGGGGGGGATGGTTGCAGCCAACAACCTTCTCAGCTGATCAAATTAATCGCTGCAGCCTCCGGATGTCGTGCTTGGTGGCTGAGCCAAACCAGACCACGAAGGAGAAGGTGAGGACAGATTCTACGATGGCAGTACAGAATTGGACCATCATTGCCTGTGGCAGATTGTGTTTCCTCAGCTGCTGCAGGACATACATCGTCTGTTGGGCCTTTTTGACTGTGGAGTCGATGGTGGCCCCCCCATTTAAGGTCCTTGGAGATGATGGTTCCAAGGAACTTAAAAGACTCCACAGATGTGCCTGTGGTGTTGTTGATGGTGGGGAGGGGAGGGGGAGCTCTCCTAAAGTCTACTCGTTCTTGATTCCCCATCTCTCGGTAAAAATCCCTGTGCATTTAGCCCATCTATTCCCCTTATGATCTTGTACACTCTCATAAGTTCACTTCTCTTCCTCCTGCACTCCAAGAAATAAACTCTTAACCTCCCCACCTTCTCCCTATAGCTCAGGCCCTCAAGTCCTGACAACCCCATTGTAAATCTTCCCTGCACTCTTTCCAGGTTAACAACATATTTCTTATAGCAAGATAATCAAAACTGAACTTAGTACGTTAAATGCCTCAGCAATGTCTTGTACAACAGTAGCATAACATATGTTGTATAGTCAATACCCTTATTAATGTACCAATGTACCAAAAGCCTCTTGACCACTTTAAAGGAACTATGTAGCTGCATTATTAGATCGGTCTGCTCCACAATATTCACAGGGCCCTGCTAGAAAGCAGATCAATGAATGATTCTAGAGATCACTAACTGAGCAGTGATAAAATTCAGCAGGCCAACAATCTGTGCAGTGAATGATTTCACAGAACAGTTAACAAGATTTAGTAGAGCAATTATTCGATCAACAATATCATCCAGATCAGTAAATCATTCAACAGACCACTAAGATGATCAGAAAAATTCATGACTAATAATCATGCCAATTATTGAGTCGTTAGATCAATTATAAGATCATGAATGATCCAATAATAAGGATGTTTATTTATGATTCACCAGATTAATTCATTATTGGGTAAATAAAATCACTCTGCAAACCATTTGCTGTATTATTTCAACAGACTACCAGTCATTGGAGACCCTGGGACAATCTTTAATCGGATTTTATCTTGCACTAAATATTATTCCCTTTATCACGTATCTGTACACTGTGGATGACTCCATTTTTAACCTTTCTGCTGACTGGTTAGCACACAGAAATAAGCTTTTCATTGTACCCCGGTACACGTGACAATAAACTAAACTTAAAGCATTGAATGATCATTCAAGCAATGGCAGATCTGTAAATGACCAATGTACCAACAGTCAGAACAGTTAATGACTGGAGAAACCACTAATGTTTAGAGAATTGTTTCACTAACTAGTAACCAAATTAATACATCACTCTTCAAACCAATGGGTAGAATCAGCAAATGAATAATCATCGGTAAATATGTCTATGGATGAATAACTTGCTCTGTGAATGATGAAGCAGGAAAATAATCGGTATTAATTATTCTATGGACCAATAATTCAATTAACGAATAGCTCAACACAACAATAATTAGATAACTGAGTAATTCAATAGATAATTATGCAGGTTGTGATATTCAACAGACTGATAGGAAAATGAATGATTCTGTAGTCTAAATATTAAATCAATAAATGGATAAACAGACCAAATCAATAACTGGAAGAAACTGACATTGCAACAGCAAAGTCAGAGTATGGTCCCTTAGACCAACAACAATATCTATCAGTGAATGCTTCAATCACATCAGAGAATGATTAAATCAAATCGCTGAACAAACTAATAATCGACTTGATGAAAGATTTTACAAAGCAGTAATGTCAATATATCATTAAACAGAAGACTATTATAACAGTGAGGAATTTGACGGACCAATAACTATATCAAGGAAATGATCAATGAAGTAGTAACCAAATCAGTGGATTATCCATCAGATTAATAACTGGATTAGTCATCTGCAAACAAAACTATATTAAAAGACAAGTCAACTTCTAATAACCAAGCTTTAAATAATTGATGATATCAACAGTCATGATTAAAGACATCAATAATCAGATTGATTAATGATTCCCAAATCCAGCAGTAATCTTAGAGAATGATTCCACTGGTACACACTCAGTTCACTATATTATATATCATATAATATATTTATATTTAGTTTAGTGATACAGCACAGAAACAGGTCCTTCGGCTCACTGAGTCCTACCGACCAGCGATCCCCGTACACTCGCACTATCCTCCACACTAGGGACAATTTTCAATTTTTAGTGAAGCCAAATTAACATACAAACCTGTACGTCTTTGGAGCGTGAGTGGAAACCAGAGCACCCGCGGAAATCCCACATGGTCAGGGGTAGAACATACAAACTCCATACAAACAGCACCCGTAGTCAGGATCGAACGTGGGTCTCTGGCGCTGTAAGGCAGCAACTCTACCACTGCGCTATCGTGCCCCCCTACATCATAATGTTCACTAGATCACTGGGCTAATGTGAATTGAACCATTCATTGATAAGATTCTTGATTTGTTGATTCATACTCATTGAGTTATATTTATTGATTGGTTATCTTAGTCTCTGAAATAAACGTTATGCTTTTATTTTAAAAAAAGATATCAATTATTTAAATCTAAACTGGTTTTGATTATCTCTTATTGTCATGTGCCAACAGGCATTCGGGGGGGGGGGGGGGTGAGCATCAGGATCCTCCCGCTGAGGGCTAGTTATCACTTGCGACTTGCAAGGTGAGGAACGATGGTGCACAGGACGATCCGGATGGAGATGACGGCTGCAACGGGCCTTAATGGCCAGCTGCAGTGAAGACTTGGAAAATAGCCCCAAAACCTGCTGACTCTCGAATATGTACTCAGTGGGCTGTTTCTATACATGCTGTACTTAATCTGGGATTGTATTTATGTATGGCAATAATCCAACTGAGCTGTATGCAAAATAAAACTATTTTACTGTATCTTGGTATGTGGCATAGGTCATGTGGTATTGGTCATGAGGCCAGATCAATAATGAATATACTGATTAAATGGCAGAGTAGACTTAATGGGGCGAATGGCTTAATTCTACTATTCCTTATGACCTTATGACACTGGCACACACCGTAAGGTGAACTCACCAGCTGGGCTTTATTTCTAGACACAAACAAGAGGATCTGGCATCATCCCCACAGGTTCCTCTCTCCCTTCCCCTGTGGACTCCAGGATTTACCAGGAGTAGGTCTAGGGAATCGAAAATTGGTTGGTTAATTGGTCCAATGACCCATGATTGGACTTGGCTGTGACTCGTTTGCCTGTGGCTCGGGGAGGAACGGTCCTCATAGGGGATGTGTCATCACAGATAACAAAGAACTATTGAACCATTGAACTCTGCCCCAACACTGGACAGCCAAGCGATTGGCATCACAAACCTGTTAATAGCAAGTGCGGCTGCAGGCCAAAATACCAGGATGTGAACACGCAATAGATCAATTATGAACCATGCAGCTGATTTTAAACTAGTTATATCAGTCTCTGGTATCTTTCACTGGATTGATTGCTAGTTTTTGAAATGAGTCAGTGAAATGATTATTAGTCTGCTGCAACTTTCACTGATCAATCAACTTAGCTATGAAACCAATTAACCAATTAATCAGTCATCTAATTGTTTTATAGCTAAACTGATTCAATGTTTTGAATTGTTCTCTGATATGGTTACTAGTGGAAAGAATCATTCAAGGTTTGGCAATATTGTTTTGATGAATCATTCACTAATCTGGTTAATGGTCATTTGATTCATTCCTAAAGCTAAAATACAATCAGTAAACAGACCAATAATCATACAGTGAATGATTCGCATGATGATTAGATTATTGATTAAAGTATGAAGTAAGTCACAGGATGATTTAAAAAACTATTAGCCACATCAAGTAATCATCAGGGCAAGCAATAAGTTAAATAATAATCAATTGATTGATGAATGATTCAACAGAGCAATAATTGGTACCTTGAATTATTTTAAATAGGAAACAAATCAGAGCAATGAACAATTCTATGGGGCTACACATAATCATAACGTTGTACAGCTTAGGGACAGGTTCCTCAACCCACCACATCCATATCTCAAGATAATGGGCAGAACAGTAGGAAAGGGGAGAATGATTCAACAGGCCAATAATTATTTAATTGATTGACTCAACAATTGACTACACCAATAAGCTATTCATAGCATGGATCCACACATCAAAAATGTATTCATTGATGAATCCAAATGTCCAATCATTTAATTAGCCAATAATTCAACAGAGTAATCATCATATCAGTTAATGAGGTTTACTGTGATCAACAAATACATCTGCAAACTGATATTCGTTTGGTTTCCTCATACAATAGTGCAGGAACAGTAAATTAAAATCTAAAACAAAGACATAAAATAAAAGAAATAGGGTGAGACTCCTGAAATGGAGTCCTTCGACTCAACAGTCAACTCACCATCGACTCCAAGGTCAAAAAGGCCCAGCAGACAATGTACTTCCTGTGGCAGCTGAGGAAACACAATCTGCCACAGGCAATGACGGTCCAATTCTATACTGCCATCGTAGAGTCTGTCCTCACCTTCACCTTCATGGTCTGGTTTGGCTCAGCCACCAAGCGCGACATCCGGAGGCTGCAGCGAATCGTTCAATCAGCTGAGAAGGTTGTTGGCTACAACCTTCTCCCCATTGATGAATTGTACACTGCAAGGGCCAGGAAGTGAGCGGGTAACATCATCTCTGACCCCTCTCACCCTGGCCACAAACTCTTTGAAGCACTTCCCTCTGAAAGGCGACTCCGGACTGTCAAAGCCGCCACAGCCCGACATAAAAACTGCATCTTTTACACGAGCAGTAGCTCTACTCAATAACCAAAAGTATGTAGCCTCCTTTTGCTCTGGTATTTTATTTCATTTACATGTTTAAACTATAATGTTTTATTCTTAATGTTTTAATGTTTTATGTTTTATTCTTAATTGTTTACTGTATGTCGTGTTGTTACTTGCGAGCGGAGCACCAAGGCAAATCCCTTGTATGTGTACATACCTGGCCAATAAACCTATTCATTCATTCAGTATGTACGTTCTCCCTGTAGGTTTTCTCTGGGTGCTCCGGTTTCCTCGCATACTCCAAAGACGTGCAGGTTTGTGGGTTTATTGGCTTTTGTACATTATAAATTGCCCTAGTGTGTAAGTTTATGCTAGTGTATGGGGCAATCGCTGACTGAAGGGCCTGTTTCCATGCTGGATTTTTTAAAACCTAGAGTAAAGTCTAATTCCCACGGGTATATCTCTGCCCTGTGCTAGAAACGCCAGCCCCACTACTGAGAAACCAGATTCTTGGACGGACTACCAACCCCATTGAAAAAAAGGCAACCCCACACTGGATTTTTAAGGTCAAAAGTCTAAAGTCAGCAGTTCAGGCGACATCTGTGGAGAGAGAAATGGCTGATGTTTCAAATCCGAGATCCTTTGTCATAACTGACCTGCTAAGTGTTTTCAGTATTTTCTGCTTTCATTACAATAGATCTGCGTCAGATTGTGTTCAATTCCAAGGATTCTTTACTCATTGCAGTCAATGGTTCAAAAAAGCAATAATCAAATTCAATGTTGCAAGAACAAGGCTCATCATCCAATAGTCAACCTTGAGCAGATCAATAATTAGATCAACAATGGATTGAGACCAATAATCAGATTAACTACAGATTAACTATTAACAGGTCAATAAACAGATAACAAACAATTAATCAGATTGATTAATGGTTTGATAGACAAGAACCTGATTAATGAATAATCTATTAATCAGATCAATTAACAATACACTGCAGGTTAATAAATTAACCACAATGAAGGAGAAAACAACATAATAATCAGATTGATGACTGAATGTTCAGGTCAGCAAATGATCAATACATCAGACCAATAATCAGATCAATAATGAATATACGAGTTACAAGAGATTAATAATCTGATCAGTGAATGATTTGAGAAACCACTAATCGGATGAGTGCATGATTCAACAGACCAATGGCGAGATCCACAAATTATTCCAGAAACTAATAGCAGCAAAGGATCTGAGAACATAGTACAGCATGGGACAGCACAGGAACAGGCTCTTTGGCCCACTATGTCAATGCCAACCACAATGCCAATTTAACTCATTCCATCTGCCAGCATTGTCTATTTCCCTCCATTCCCAGTATGTTCGCCTGTGTAAATACCTCACAAGTGTTGCTCAGAACGATACAACACACCTATAACCAGGTCAATAAATTATTCCACAGACCAATAATCATTGCAATGATTGATTAAACGTTGCGGTGAATTAATTAAGTTTAATGCATGCTTGAGCAGACTGATAATCTTATTAGTAAATATTAAATATACCAATAATTAGGTCAAAGAGATCAGATCATTTAGGAGGTGGGTGGTAATCATCCACTAATAAGATTATATAATTGTCAATATTTACCAGGGTATATATATATCTGGGTCTCTTACACAAGTAAATGGATGTTTGCACTGTGCTGTAGTTTTCTTTTGCACTCCAACACTGAATTTCCCAGACAACGTGGTGTGGGTGCACAAACCTGGTCCCTGTGCGGGTTAGCAAACAAGCTGCCAAAGGAACTCAATGGATCCGGCAGATCTGTGAAAGGAAATGGACAATCGATCTTTCAGGCCGGGACCCTTCATCTGGATTGAAAGAGTAGTGGGGAGATAGCCAGTGCAAAGAGGTGAGGGGAAGGACAGGGAAAAGAGCTAGCAAGTGATAGATGAATCAGGGCAAGGAGGGTTTGCTTGCAGAAGAGGTCAGAAGGGAGAGGGAAGGGTGGAGAAACTGACAGAGGCTCCTAAAAAGACACAAAGTGCTGGAGTAAGCATGTCAGGCAGTATCTCTGAAGAACATGGATGTGACGTTTCGGGTCATGACCCTCCTTTACCCTTCTTCTCGACCTGAAACATCATCTATCCATGTTCTCCAGTGCTGCTTGACCTGCTGACTTACTCCAGCACTTGGTGTCCCTTTGTGTATTAACCAACTTCTGCAATTCTTTGTTTCTGCATAGTGACAGTGGCTGGGAGGTGATAGGTGTGACCAATAAAGGGCTGTAGATGATGGAATTTCATAGGAAAGAAAAGGAAAATGAAACATGGAACCAAATATGGAACCAAACATGGGAGTTAAGGTGGGAACAGTTGGGGGAGGGGACCCGGTGGGGGGAGGGGAACCGGTGGGGGGGGGGGAGGGGGAGTGCGGATGATGGACAATTGGAGTGGATGGGGTGGGGGAAGAAATGAGATAATAGAGGACTTGGGGTGCACAGCTTGGGGTATCTAATGAGAATAGAGATGATATTGGAGGAGTTGAAAAACAAATGACTAAGTCCACAATATTCCAGAGTAGGCTATAGAAGCAGTCTGAAGAAGGATCCCGACCCAAAACATCAACCAGAGATGCTCCCTAACCCGCGGAGTTACTCTTATTTATAGAAGGAGCTGTTTCCTTCACTGCATCACTGTTCCCTGCCTCACTCCAGGTCAAGGCAGTACTGGCCTGGACACCAATCATGGAAGGAGTACAGCTACTCTGAAGTGTTCAAAATATAGTCAAAGTGATGCTGCTCAACTTGCTTTGTTCCTCTAACAGATGGTTTGGCTCAGGATTGCAGCATCTGCAGCCTCTCGCTTCTCCAAAGTAAGACCTGAAACAACATAATACAGACGTCTGCAAGTCTGTAGTCCAGAGATGCTGCCTGACCCGCCGTGTTACTCCAGCACTTTGAATCTATCTTTGGTAAAAAACTAGCATCTGCAGTTCTTTGTTTCTCAAAGGACCTATCAATCTCTGTTTTAAAAATCCCAAATGACTTGGCCTTCACTGTTGTCTGTGGCAATGAATTCCACAGATTCACCACCCTCGGCTAAAGAAATTCCTCCTCATCCCCATTCTAAGGTACGTCCTTTTCCTCTGAGCAAGCAACAACGAAGGAGCACAGTGGTGCAGCGGTAGAGTTGCTGCCACAGCACCAGCGACCCGGGTTCGATCCTGACTTAGGGTACTTGTCTGTACCGAGTTTGTACATTCTCCCCATAACATCCGTGGGTTTTCTCCAAGATCTCTGGTTTCTTCCCACACTCCAAAGACATACTGGTTTGTAGGCTAACTGGCTTGGTAAAATTGTAAATTGTCCCTAATGTGTGTAGGATTGTGTTAATGTGCGGGGATTGCTGGTCAGCGGGACTCGGTGGGCCTGTATCTCTAAACTAAACTAAACTAAATATAAATACAAGTCACAACAATAACTTTTGAAAGATAAAATGCAGTCCCAATAATTATTGCCTCAAATGTTCAGTCTAGTCTCTGATACAGTCAGATAACTGCTGAGAATTTATTCAAGGCAGGTGTACTTTACTGGAGTTTGTCACAATGAAGCCTGGTCATGGAAGCAACCTGTTCTTTAGCTCTGGACAATGAATAACACAGGCATCTGTTAATAATATGACCGCCTCCGAATCCAGGTTCACAAGGGTTTGGCATCTTCCACATCACAATGGGATCCAATGCCTCTTGACTTCACCCACCCCACGTCCCTCTTTCAAAGCCCAGTTGACATATTGCATTTGGATGGCAATAGCCCAATGGTATGAAGATTGAATTTTGCAGTTTCGGGTAACCCTGTCCCTCTCTGTTTCTTTCACACTCCCATCAGGGCACCCACATTCTCTCTTCCTTGCACACCTTTCCTATTTCCATTCGCCTATTGCCCACAAACATATCCACCAGGGCTTCTCCTTCCCCCCGCCTGTCTTTTCTATCCCCGCTTTCCTCCCATCGTCCCTCTCTTATCTGGTTCCACTTATCAGCCACCAGCCTCTGTCTCTACCTTCCCCCTTCTCATACTTGCCTCCAATTTTCTTACCTTTTCCAAATCCACTTGTCACCCACCAGCTTCTTGTCAAGGTCCTCCCTCCCACTTCACCACCTTCCCCACTGTGCCCTAACATTCCTGCTCACTTGGTTTCACTGACCACTTGTCAACCCCTGTCTCAACCTTTCCCCTCACCTTCATATGCAGGCAACCTTGCCTCTACACTCTCAGTCCTGATGTTGAGACATGACCCGTAACATTGACCATCCCTTTGGTCCACTTGACCAGATGAGTTCCTCCATCAGATTCCAGCAACGGCAGTCTCTCGTGTCCCCAATTGACGCGTTTGGCTGCCTGCCTCTCATAGGTTCTGCTTGTTAACTGGCGTATGGTACAGGGGTCGGAGAGACAGCAGACTGTGGCACCTCATCATCAGGCTCCCGCCCATCCTTGTCCACTGAATTCTATTATCGGTTTGGGAAAGCTCCACCCAAGGCCACAAGAAATTGCAGAGAATTGTGGACGCAGCACAGACCATCACACAAACCAACCTCCCTTCCACTGACTCCATCTACACTTCACGCTGCCTCTGCAAGGCCACCAGCATAATCAAGGATGAATTTCACCATGGACATTCCCTCTTCTCCCCTCTCCCAACAGGCAAGTACAAAGAAGTTTGAAAACGCACCCTTTCATATTCAGGGCTGTTTCTTCCCAGCTGTTATCAAGCAACTGAACCATCCTATCACTAACTAGAGAGTGATCCTGACCTCTCATTACCTCATTCAAGAGCTATGGACTATCTATAATCGGACATTACTGGACTTTAGCTTACACTAAACGTTCTTCCCTTTTTCCTGTGTCTGTACACTGTGGATGGCTTGATTGATCGTTTTTTTGCTGACTGCATAGCAGGCGCCAAAAAACGTTTCACTTTGGTACATGCGAGAATAAACTAAACTATTACAGTGAGGTAGGGTGGCGCTGGCTCGGGCGACCTGCCTCACCTCCAATGTGCTCACTCCTACTAAAATCTGGCCTTATTGATCTTCCAAGTGTACAGACCCTTCCATCACCTCTCCTCAGCCACTTCAAGGCCCATTGCAACTCCATCAGCAGCCTCTCCAAGGCACACAATAAAATGTCCACCTGTTCCGGAGAGAAAAGTAAAGTTAAGCATGTATGTGGCTTTTCAACCTTCAGGCGATCACAAGAAGAGGCATGCTGGCTTTACACTGCCCTATCCGACGCTGTACAGCAAGCATCATCTCATCACTCACCTCTCCACAGTCCAAAGTCTGACTGCCCACCAGGCTCTGCTACTGATAGCAGCCGGCCAGCGCTCTTCTCAAACTCTTTACACGCCGGTGCCTCGTGGCTTGCTAGTCCTCTCTCTGGAGGGGTGCACCATCTTTCTCTAAACACAAACGGAAAATAATGCCGTCAGTTTCTGCCCAAGCGGGGTGGACAGGGGACGGGATGGGAGCGTGTTGGTTGCATCAACGACAGGGAATTATCTACTGATGACCCCCTACAGATGCAAAGCCTCAACTCTGTAGTCTGTTGCCGAGGTTAATATTGCGCCCGTCTCTGATGGTAAGTGAACCTGACTGAACAACTGTCCCAGGAAGTGTTAATGCACAAAGGGACTTTAGGGTGCAAGTTCAAGCTTTCCTGGTGAGACAGGTGCAGTAGGGTAGTGAAGAAGACATTTGGTAAGCTTGCATCAAGGGCTGAGATTGAAAATAAGAGTTGGGACGTCACGTCGCAGTTGTGCTGAACATTAATTAGACCGCACATGGAGTACCGTGATCAGTTCTGGTTATGTGGTAACGTTCGAAAGAGTGTAGAAAAGATTCACAACGATGTCACTTGGAATAGAGGGCTGTAGGTATAAGGACAGATTGGATAGGCTGGATTTATTAACATTGGAACATAGGAGGCTGCGGGACAACTTTGCAGAAGGTTTAGAAAATTATGATGCGCATAGATAGGATACATAGTCTATTCCTTCCTCTAGCTTCACAATTCACAATTCTTCAATCCTTTTGTCTCACACCTTCGGTCTTTTCATCTCTGGTCTTAGTCCAACCATCTTCCTATCAAAAACTCTCCTCACTTGTATGCACCTACTACTTGCCAGATTTTATCCCCTCCCCCCCTCATCCTACCTCCTTACCACAATCAGTCTGAAGAAGGATCCTGACCCCAAACGTCACCTCATCACATTCTCCATTGATGCTGCCTGACCCGCCGAGTTACTCCAGCATTCTGATTTTTTTTTAGATAGTCTAAAGACTGTTTTCTCTAGGGTAAGGGAGTCTAAAATTAGAGAGCAGGTTTAAGGTGTGAGGAGATATGAGGGTATGGTTTTTTTGCACAGAGGCTGGTAAATATCTGAAACGAGTTGTCAGAAGGGGTGATGAAGGCACATACAAATATAATATTTAGAAGGTGTTTGACAGTTACTTAGATAGAAGTCTACTGGACTCTTCATAAAAAAAGAATTTCACTGCACTTTGCACATGTGACATTAAAGCACCACTGAACTCTTTTTGCTTCAACCTCACCGAACTATGCATACGAACTTCCTTCCCATGAACTTTGACTGTGGCAGCTTTGAGACAGATCTGATCCACATTTCACTGCAAGTGAATGGCTTATCAAAGACAGGTGGTTTTTAAATGCATTTCATACACCTTATGTGCAAACCCACACTTCCTGCTGATGTACAGTGGCCAATGCCACCATTGTGATTTTATTGTCTAAATTTGAATTGCTTTTGCAGTAAAAAGGGGAAGGAAACAACACTTTTCAAAAATGTTTGCAAAGTGTGTGGGTGCCAACTAACCTCCAATCATGAATAAAGCAGTGGGATCAGGGGGACAACAACAAAACAACATCAGCTTCCACCTCGAGGAGAGATTAACATCCTGCAGTGCCCTGGGTGGGAATGGAGGAGGTTGTAATTGGAGAAAGATACTGGCTGTACTAGAAGTCAAAGTACAACTTACAGCACACATAAAGAGTTGCTGAGAGGCATATGTGAGCTGAATACTAGAACTAATTCAAGGTACAATTGACCAACCATCAAATAAATGTATCTGCAGATCACACTATAGTTCAACAATCAGAGTAATGAATCATTGAAGAGGGTAATGACTTATTCAACAAGCCAATAATTGCATTATTGAAAAATGGAAAAAAAATAGAAAGATTCAGCAAGCCAATAATCAGATCAAAGAGACTCAACAGGCAAGGTGCTGTAACTAGACCAATGATATAATTTAATGGCGAATGAGTCAGTCTGGTCATTGAACAATGATTCTCAGGCTAATAGACCAGCAAATGAATCAATACATGAACAATCAAGTCAATGAATCAGTTCAAAGCACTTACGTTGGATCATGGACCGATCAAAGAATGAATGAGTCAAAAGAACATGTTGCTGTACAGCCCAATAATCAGAGCACCTTCAGCAAACTAGTAATAATAGGAATTAATGAACTGTACAAATAAATTGTACCAATTAATAATTTAATATACCAATCATCTCATCAATGGCTCATTCAAAGCCCAATGATCCAATTGATCAAAGATAAAGATCAATGAGCAAATCAACAGAACAATGATTGACACAGTGAATTACTCAACAGCCCAATACTCCAGAGAATGATTTTACAAAGAACTGTTCAATCAATGAATGATGCACAGCAAATGATTGGAACAATGATTGATGCAAGAAATATAATGAGAAATTGTTATATCTGACTCAGTGATTCAATAGACTAAAAATAAAATAATTAATAATTGAAAACACTAATGGGCAGAACAGAGACCAACTCAAAATAGGAAAAACATAACACCAGTAAATAGGAGCAGGGTAAGCCACTCGTCCCCTCAATCCTGCCCCACTGTTCCATATTGTCTTGGCTGATTTAACCCAGGCCTCAACTCCATTTCTGTGTCAGGTCCACACGGGCCCTCAATCTTTAAAAAAATTCCTTCCTCCACTTTAAACACTTCTAATCCAGAGATTAACTACCCTCTGCGAGAAGAATTTTCTGTGCACCCTTATCTTGAAACCATTCAAGATTCCTCTACTTGTGGAAACATCTTAACATCTAACCTGCAAAGCCTCTTTGGGATTTGCGTGTTTCAATAAGATCACCTCTCATTTTCTGAACTCCAAACAATACAGACACAAACTGTTTGGCCTCTTCTTTAGACAATCATTTCTGCCCAGGAATTAGCCTGGTGAATCTTGTTTGGACTGCTCCAATTGTTTCATGGCCAAAAGAAGCTGAACTGTGTGCAGTTACCTGATCAATTAAATAATCAATGGGTCAGCAAACATATCAGTGAGAAGAGAGAAATAATCTGATCAAAGAATTGTTCAGTAAATTAATAAATAGATTAATAAACACATCTACAAATAATCGATATTGAACAAGAATGTAAATTAATAAACTAATCAATAATAGTCAATAAAGAATCTGATCAATGCATGTCAACAGATCAAGTGTGTTCCAATATATGCATCAGATATGAACTGGAACAATGAAATTCTACACTAAACAAATCACGAATAATTTAAAAAAAACTTGACCCATGAATTAGTCAATAGATCAATAAACAGATCAATGAAAGGATCAAGAGATGAATAATTTGAACAGCGAATTAATAGATCAATAAACCGATCGGTGATGAGTCAATAGATAAATGCTATGAAAGGTAGCAACCCAAAATGCCTAAAAATAAACCAGTGAGTTATTCACTGAGCAGTGAATGGAGTAACAGACAAAGGAACAATCAATTAATAATCAGATCAATGAACATTTGAATAGACCAGTGATCAGATTTAAGGACAC
Source organism: Malacoraja senta (assembly GCA_038087875.1). NCBI lineage: Eukaryota > Metazoa > Chordata > Chondrichthyes > Rajiformes > Rajidae > Malacoraja > Malacoraja senta. The sequence goes on along the minus strand of JAXLNO010000065.1, from coordinate 172,035 downwards.
TTGAACATGAGTAATCAGAGATATGAATGTTTAAAAAGGACAGGTGAATCAGTTGGCGAAACAGTCTGGATCAACGGTGGCGCAGGGGTAGAGTTGCTGCCTTATAGCACCAGAGATCCGGTTTCGATCCTGACTACGGTTGCTGTCTGTATGCAGTTTATACATTCTCTCCGTGACCTGCTTGGGTTTCTCTGGGTGCTCCAGTTTCCTCCCACACTCCAAAGACGTACAAGTTTGTAGGTTAATTTGCTTGGTAAAATTGTCCCTAGTGTGTATATGATAGTGTTAGTGTGCGGGGATCGCTGGTTGGCGTGGACATGGGGGCCGAAGGACCTGTTTCCGCACTGAATCTCTAAACTATATTAAACTGTTTAAGAAGTGGAACTCTGAATCATCAAATCCAGTATTCAAGAGCAAATCAATATAATCAGTGGACTATCAAATGGGTAGATCTACTGATGATGCAAAAGACCAATGATCAGATCAGTGAATTAATCGGATCGTCAACATATACTTCAAGCAGTTACTGGGCAAATCAATCAATAACCCAGTGAATGAACAAGACTAATAACTGTAATTCAAGACCTGCAGACGAAGCAAAAGGCTAATAATTAGACCAAGGGATCTTTCAACAATATGTGAACAATAAGAGATTCTGATATTAAAAATCTGTTCAATAAAGGGTTAAATGGTGAATAATGGTCAGAGATTAATAAATCAGAACAGTGAGTCAGTCATGTAACAATGATCTCTTCAAACACCCAATAAAGAGACCATAGCTTGATTCTACACACCACTAACCATATGAAGAAATAATCCTACATGGCAATAATCGTATCGGTGAATGGTTCAATTGATCACAATCTGATTAGTGATGAATGAATCAGACCAATCATTGGATCTACAGATGATTCATCAGATCAATGAATAATTTAAAAGACCATTAATCAGATCAGTGACTGAATCCACAGACTAAAGTCTGACATGGAAATAATTTCACCAACCAATAAACACGTCGATGAATGATTCAGCCAACAGGGATAACTAACTGATGCAAAGAAATATAATTCAGATGTGATTTAACAAACTAATAATCAAATAATTTGCCCAACAATCTGACTTCATTACAAAAATACAGCAAATGATTTAACAGACTAGTGTAATGTTCAACAGATCAAGAATCCAGTGGTGCCAGTAATCAGGTCACTGAACAATTCAATGAACAGTGTTCAATCCAGTGAAGTACTCAATACATGAATTACTTAAAGGATGAGTAATCTGAAGGGTGGTAGAATCAACTGAATGATTTTCAGATCAATGAATGATTAAGAAATCACATAATTATATGGGTGCATTACTCAAAGGGGATCAGGGAATGATTAAAAAAAAACACTATTCAGATTACAGAATTATTATAATACTACAATTGGAACAGTGAATGATTCAATGGGGCAATAAACTGATCAGTGATAACTGTAACCAGCAAACCAATAAAGTGAAAGACTGAAGGGTCTCGACCCGAAACGTCACCCATTCCTTCACTCCAGAATCTGAACAAGGGTCTCGACCCGAAACGTCACCCATTCCTTCACTCCAGAATCTGAACAAGGGTCTCGACCCGAAACGTCACCCATTCCATCACTCCAGAGATGAGTCTGAAGAAGGGTCTCGACCCAAAATATCACCCATTCCTTCTCTCCAGAGATGCTGCCTGTCCTGCTGCGTTACTCCAGCTTTTTGTCTGTGAAAGACTTGATCAATTAACATGTCAACAGACCCTACTGCAGATTAATCCAATAGATCAATAATCTAATCTATTAATGGCACAGAGCATAAATGTTTAGATCAATGAATGACACAGACTGGTAAACTGTGTAGTCAAATTGCATTGAATATTTATTAGATTAGACAAACAATCAGCCCAATCATTTATTCAATGCACCAGCAAACAAAACAGTAATTGATTCTCAGCCAATAATTCGATCAGTGAATGATTGAACAAAGCTGAGCACATAGTATTGAAGATTCAGCAGACCAATAATAAAATCAGAAAATTGATGATTTTCAGATGACTCCAGAGATGGAGGGTTTTGACCTGAAACTTTGCCTATTTCCTTCACTCCATAGATGCTGCCTCACCTGCTGAGTTTCTCCAGCACTTTTGTCTCTCACAAAATTGATGAACTAGCCAACTGTGAGATTAATGAGCAATTCAAAAGATCCATAATCAGACCAATAATAATCTCCAAAGACTGAAATTTAAATCAATGATTAAATCAGCACACAAATTACCAGATCAATAGATAATTTAATATCATATTCGTGAATCATTCATCAGACCCAATGACCTGTTTGCTGAATATGGCAACAGCGCACCATTCAATTCCACCAATATTCACCAGGCCAATAATCAGAACTTTGAACATGTTAACAGACAGATAATCAGAACTTTAAATGGTTCAATTGACCATGAAATTCAACTGTACATTATTAAACAGTCTAATACCCAGAGCAATAAAACAATTTAATATTGCTGATTCAATAAAACTATGCGGAACAGTGATTGAATTTTTCAGTTTAATGAAAATTTCACCAGACAGTTGATTAGCAGGGAATAGTCTATTAGGTTAACAGTTGGATCAATGATTGCTGTGGAAGACAATTAGCTGAACAAGTTATTCAACTATCTGTTTATTGGATTAATCAAAAATTTACCAGACCAATAATCTGATCACTCAATGAATTATCTTTAACAATCACAGATATATAATTCAACTTCTAAGAAAACATTAACAGTGGCACAGCTGGTAGAGCTGCCTCTGCACAGCACCAGAGACTCAAGTTGACCTTGGGTGCTGTTTTTGTTGAGTTTGCACGTTCTCCCTGTAACTGCGTGGGTTTCCTCTGGGTGCTCCGGTTTCCTCCCACATCACCAAAACGTGCGAGTTTGTACATTAATTGGCCTCTGTGAATTGCCCCAGTGTGTAGGAAGTGGATGAGAAAGTCAGATTACATAGAACTGGTGTGAATGAGTGGTCGCCATGTTTTCAGTTGGCTGAAGGGCCCGTTTCCACTGCCTTATCTCTAAACCTAAACTTATGAACAATCATGCGGTGAGAGTTGAATTTTACATAAAGCATTACTGTCAGTTAAATAATCAACGATAAAAGCAGTGAATGATTCAGCAGAACAATTGTCAGTTTTCTGATCAACTCAAAACCAGTAATCAGATAATTCACTGATCCAATTAACTGAACTGCATTCAAAGCAATAAACTTCCACAGAGGGCGGTAGGTATGTGGAACAAGGTTGCCAAGGGAGGTGGTAAAAGAGGGTACAATTACACTATTTAAAAGAAATTATGGCAGGTACATGGACAGTAAAGGTTAAGAGGGATAGGGCTCAAACACTGGAGGCACTCTCTCAGAGTCATCATGGTCAACTCAGCATGGACGAACGGCCTGTTTCCGTGCTCTAAACTCTAAATTATCTCAAGTGGCTGCCATACCATTGCACTGGAAATGTAGATGTAAAAATGTACTGCTCCCAGCTAGCAATTGTCAATGGAATAGATAAGGTCAATATCTCACCAGAATAGTAAGACAGTGAATTAATAGCCAACAAATAATTGGATCCATCAATAAATTAATTAGACCAATAATCAGATTAGTTTATTGACCAATTGACCAGAAGTGTACTGGGTAACTAAAAAAAAAGACAAAAGTCACCCAGTGAATATTTCAGCATCAACTATTCATCCATGATTTAATAGCTCAATAATCTGAATCGTGGGCTCAATCAATAGAAACATAAAAAATAGGTGCAGGAGCAGGCCATTCGGCCCTTCGAGCCTGCACCGCCATTTAATATGATCATGGCTGATCATCCAACTCAGTATCCTGTACCTGCCTTCTCTCCATACCACCTGATCCCTTTAGCCGCAAGGGCCACATCTAACTCCCTCTTAAATATAGCCAATGAACTGGCCTCAACTACCTTCTGTGGCAGAGAATTCCAGAGATTCACCATTCTCTGTGTGAATAGACCAGTTATCAGTTTAATCGATATTCCAGAATTGTAAGTTATTGAACAGTCCAATACCAAGAGAACATAAAGTCACAAAGGAGCAATAATTAAATTAATCAACAAAATAAGTTGAATGTGTAGATCAATGAGATAATCAATATCCCGGTGAGTGATTTAACGTATTAAAAAACAAGATCAGTAACCAAATGAAATGACCAACTGCCAATAACATGAATTTTAAATCAATCTAATCAATCATCAGGCCCACAAATGATTCAAAATGACTGATAATCAGAGCAGTGAATGTTTCTTTTTTTTTTCTTTTTTTTTTTTTAATTTTTATTTATTAGAAGTACATTACATTACAACCACATACATTAATACTCGTCATTTGTATCTTCTTACAATTAATGTACTCCCTTTATTTATTTTTTTACACTAGAAAAAGAAAAGATTGAAAGAAAGAAGAAAGTGAAGGAAAAAGTGAAAGTGTAGAAAAGTGTCGAAAATGTAACAACAAAAAAGGACGAAGACCCTATAAGAGCGAAATTAAAAACAAAAGAAAAAGAGTTAAGAAATAGGCCCTAGGAAAAAAAAGAGAAAGAGAGAGAGGAAAAAAAAAAGAAAAAAAAATTTTTTTTTGAGCATTACGTATATTTTTTTGAGCATGAGCAGTGAATGTTTCAATGGACCAATAATTAGATCCAACAAATGAATCAGCAGGATTAATAAACATATCCACAGTCCACTATTCAGATGAAAGAATGATTTAACAGGCAGGCAATCAATGAATGAATATTTTCAAGAATCAGATCAATTATTGATTCTCATTAATAAGAATTATGAATGATACAATTGTTTGAATTTCTGTGAGTCAACTAATGAAAAATCAAGTTTGGTAGTTACTCCAACAGAACAATCACTTCATTGGTTATTCAGCGGGCAATCAAGTTCAAGTTTTCTTTCAAACAATAATCCACAGAATTCAACTGAATAATCACAACATTCAATGAATAATTAGAGCATTCATTGATTAATTAATTTGATAATCATATAGGTGAATAATTCAGCTGTGCAGGATCCAAAGCTATTGGTGATTGTAAACCCTCGTATACAGGGCAGACCAATACTTTCAGCTAATGATGCACTATTGAATATCCGTACATTCTATTAACAAATTACTATGTAAATAAATCATTCAACAAAATTAAAATGAGGTCTGCTCTGCAATATTTATGTCTGGAATTAAACAAGCCAACAATCAAATCTATCAATGTTTCAAAATACCAATAATTATGTAAATTATTGACTGAAATGAGCAACAATTATATCAGTAAATAATTGGACATATTAGCAGAAAATGATTCAAATGGGGAAATAATCAAGTAAATCAGAAATAAAGGCCAATTATCAGCTGAATAAGTAATTCATCAGCTGAACTGGCCATTAATCAGAAGTCAATGAGTCAACCAACCAATAACCAGATCAGAAGACAATTCAGTAGACCAACCATCCAGTCAATAAATGATTCAACAGAGCAGTAATGCAACCACACCGATCAACTGACAAATCATCAGACTAAAGAATTGTTCAGCAGTACAAGGATAGGAACGCATATTAGCAAACCCACACCTCGACACAGCAACTAACTCGGTAGCCCAAAACTAAGTGGATTAATCAAATGATCAATTAGAAAAAAAGAATAATCAGGCCACGAATTCAATCAATTAATAATCAGAACAGTTAATTATGTATCAGTCTGATAATTTAATCATTGCATTTCAAAAGACCAGTAATTAATAGTTTGGCAATGCAGGTGATGAGTCAGCTTACAGGATCCTGCACAGATTGAACACTCAGTTGAGTGGTGTCACAACAACATCCTCTCATTCAACGTCAACAGGACCAAGGAACAAATCATTCTCTTCAGAAAGGCAACGTTTTTGTCGGTAGGGTGCTGATGGAGAGGGTGAGTTGTTTCAAACTCCTGGGTGTTAAATCTTGGATGACCTGTCCTGAGTCCAGCACATAAATGTAATCATGAAGACTTGACTTAACTTGATCAAAAGAGGGATCAAAAGGCCAATATTTAAACCGGTGAATTATTCAGATGGATTTGTAATCCGCGAAGTGATCAGATAACTGATCAGTTCTTGGATTATTGAGTAAATAACATTTATTTATTACAGCTCATATTTCACTTGGGCAACTTACAACCCAGCAGTATGAACACTGATTTCTCTAATTGCAAGTTACCCCTACATTCCCTCTCTGCCCCCCACCCTAGTCATCCTACTACTTCCACTGTTCTCATCCCTTCGTTATCACCTCTTCCCCAGCTAACAATGGGCCATTATGGACTCCACCCTTCCTTGGTCATCTGCCCTGCTGTGTTCTAGCCTTTGCCTACCTCCAGTTCCCTCTCCTCTACTTACAGTCTGAAGAAGGTTTCCAACTCGACACAACACCCATCCTTTTTCTCCAGAGATGCTGACTGACCTGCTGAGTTACTCCAGCACTGTGTTTTAATAATTGGATCAGTTACTTCATCAGCAAGTCAGTATTAAAATCAAATACTCGAGTTCAAGAAACAGAACTGTATATTATTAAACAGTATTATTTTTGGATCAGAAAAGATGCACAGACCAAAATAGGGACTAATTCACCAGAACAAGAATCTGATCAGTGGATTAATCTTCAGGTGAAAAATCAAGTGATTGATTCCACAATAAGATCAATTTTTCATCAGAGCATTAATCCAGTATATGAATGATTAGGCTAATATATATCTATATATCAATCAATTAATCAACTGACTAATAGCCATATCAATGAATAACTGCTGTCCAAGATTTGATTATTATTTTAAAAAAACAATAGAGATGGATGCAGACCAAAACTATATCAAGAAACTATTTAATAAAGTAATAATCAGATCAATGAATAAATCATAGCCTATAATCAGATGTGAATGATTCAACAGACTGACAATCTCATCCATGATTCATATAAAATCATTAATCACATCAATGAATGATTCATAGATCAAGAATAAGATTGGTGAATAATTTATGGACCGATAATCAAATCAGTTTAACTCAACTGAGCAATCACCGGGAGACTGAATAATGCAACAGTCCAAAGCTCTTTTTGCAATCCAATAAGCAGATTGTTGAATAATTCAACACGTATAATCAGATCAGTGAATGAATCAAGAGACCAGTGATCAGGTCATAGAGAGAGCTACAGGGGTGGAAATCCTCTCATATGCACCACCTTTCAGGAACCCTATGAAATAATAGAAAACCGAGATCTTGACCTCAGCAATCTGCAAATATACCCTCCTTAAAGGAGGAGCCAAAATCTGTATGCAGTGCTCCAAATGTACTCACAAATATGGTGTAAACTTACAATTTTACACTCCATCCTATCTGTCTGTCTTCTTGATTACTTGCTGATCCTGCATTCTAACTTTGTGTTTCATATACAAGGATATCCAATCCCTTTACAACTACATTCTTTCATCTTTCTCCTTACAAAAAAAACCCTATTCTATTCATTAATTTCTATACATCCTCCCAAAATGGATAAATACATATTTCTCTGGACACTCTAGTCCATCTGCTGCTTAGACACAAATAGCTGGTGTAACCCAGCGGGTCAGGCAACATCTTTGGAGAAAAGGGAATAGGTGCTGTTTTGGGTCGGAACCCTTAATTGGATCGAAAGGTAGAGAAGGCTGGAAGGGGGCGACAACAGATGACCTCAGGAAGGGTGGAGTTCATGATGGCCCATTGTTGACTGTGGAAGATGTGCTAATGACAGGGATACAAGGATGCATGCATACAAGGGTAAAAGTCAATCTGCTGTACTTTTCTCTACTCACTTAACCTACCCATGACCCTCCTCATACGTTGCTTTCCCACCTATCTTTGCAATCTCAACAAAACTAAACTACAATTCATTCAGTCCGTTGGCTCTGCTCAATTGTAATATAATTTCTAAACATCCTGCTACAACAGATCTCAGGCTACCTGCCCTGCTTCCTTTCTTGACTAGGGGACTAGGAGTGTTACGTTTAAGCTATGATGTTGAGAATTCTGGAAGATCGCAACTAATGCATCTGCCATATCTACAGACCCTCGAATACAACCCATCAGATCCAGCCTTCAGTTCCATTAAGTTTTACTTGCTTCTGTTCCCTGGAGATAGAGACCATTCCTCTCTTCCTCTTGCAAACTGCATTACTACTATCATACCTTAAATGTCTTCTCCCTTGAAGGCTGGTACAATATATTTATTGTAGGCCTCTGTCATGTTCAGGTTGCCGGTTATAAATTCCCCACTCACATTCTCGAAGGATCGATGTTACTTCTGCCCGTCCCTTTTTATATGCTTGCAGAAGTTTTTAAAACCTTTTGCCAATCTGTTCTCCCAATCTTTTTTTTTCCTCATTGGAAAATTCCCATCGCAGTCTCCCTTGAAAGGAAACTAAAACTGTACACACAATGTTTCAAGTGCAGTCACACCACAGCCCAATACAATTGCAAACAACAGGCAAAAATCAAGCAAATAACACTGCCAACTGCAGGATGCCTCTAATGAATGAATCAAATGTTTACAATGATTCAGCAGAATGATAACCAGTTGAGAGAATGAATCAATAAAGCTGTTTTCAGATCAATAAATGATTCAAACACTCATGAATTATTGAACAACCCAATAACAATTACATTTTCAACACACCACTAATAAATTCAGTGATCCAGTTAAAAGACCAGTCATCAGAATACCAAGTGATCTACAGTAACAACAGAATAATCCAGGAAACAGACCAATCATATATCAATGAATGACATAACCAACCAAAAATCAGATCAGTATGATGTTTTAGCAGAATAATAGTCAGTCCATTGACAAGTTGCCGAGCATTAATCACATTAGTAAATGATTGATCACCGACAATCCAAAGAATGGATCAATGGATCTAATAGCAGATTAATAAATGATTCAGTCATAGTAATCAAATTAATGTCTTGTCATCAGATGATATCTGAACGATTCAAAAGATGATGGATTAGATTATTGAATGACTCAACAGACCAGTAATTTATGCAAAATATCATTCTATCGAGTTAATGAATCCAGGTAGAACTCTACTAATCAGATTACAGGATATTTCTGCATATGAATAATCATATAATTAAATCAGTAGACTAACAATTAGATCGATGAATAATCTAATGGAATAAGGGAAATCAATAATCAATACTGTGGCGCAGTGGTAGAGTTTCTGCCTCACATCTGGAGAGGATCTGGCAGGGATAGCAGAGAGGTCAGTGCGGTGGTCGATGATGGTACCGACTGATGGACGAGGACGGACCACATGGAAATGAGGATGCTGCAGCCGGTGGAAGGAACTAAGGAAGACCCAGCGTACGGGACCACTGTTAGGGGAGGAAGGGGAAGAACAGTGGACAATGGAAGACCCAGTGTGGGGGCACCGCTGTGAGGAAGGGGGAGAACAAAGGGGGACCTGGCACGGATAGTTTGTAACTTTGTAAACGCCTTTTATGGGCAACTATTTGCATACCCAATGCAAGCAAAGAATTCCATAGTGACTTGTCACAATAAAGTATTCATAAAGAATTCATTCATTCATTCAGCACCAGAGACCCAGGTTTGATTCTGTCTATGGGTGCTGTTGGTACAGAGTATGCACATTCTCCCTGTGACTGCATGCTGTTTCTCCATGTTGGTTGGTTGCTCTGGTTGCCTAACACATTCCAAAGATGTCCGAGCTTGTAGGTTAATTGGCTTCTGTAAATTGCCCCTCGTGTGTAGGGTGCGGAGCTGTGTATAACATAGAACCAGGGCACGGTTGATCGTTGGTCAGTGCGGACTTGGTGGGCCGAAGGGCCCGCTTCCATGCTGTATCTCTAAACTAAACTAAAAAGCTAAATTCATCATTAGTCCAATCATCAGATATTCAAAAAAAGCAATTATCAAATCAGGTAAAGGAGCAAAAGATGCATAATCATATCAATGAGAGATTTGTAGATCAATGGATCAGGTAATTATTCAACTGCCCAGTAAGCAAATCAATGATTAATTCAACAGATCAAGTAAATGAACCATCATTCCAATATTCAGACCAGTGAAGGACTGAAAAGACCAATAAATTATTATTGAATGTTTGACTTAACCGATAATACCAACACTGAAAGATTCAACCGCCTACTAAATACATGAGTGAATTATTTAACAGAATGAATCTAGTGAATGATTCAATAGGAAAATAACCAGATAAGTGAATCCAATATTCTTACCCAACAGTCAAGTCAATGAATGATTCATTAGAACCAAGAAGTAAGACAATAGAATAAGCATTTTTGTCTGCTTGGATGTGTTGGGGCGAATAGCCGGTTTCTGTGCTCTATGACTCTGACTCTATGTAGAACTGAATTCTCCAATACCTAAAGTAACTAAAGATTCAGCAGCCCAGTGAATGAATGAACCGGTAAATTGACAGACCAATGAATGACTGAATGTAAAAATATTTGAATCATTCAATGATCTGATTTTTTTTTGAAGCCTCATTAATTTTATCATAGCTTTGTGAAATAATTCATCAATTATTTTTCTTCTGATTTTCATTAATTATATTATTGGCTTAACATTTTACCTATGTTTAACTGGATTTTCATTAATTGACTGGCTTTATCATCAGTTGTTCTGATGAATCATTCAGTGATTGCATTATTAGTTTATTTATTTGATGCCTCCTTTATTAATCTGTTTGTGGTCTTTTGAATAATTCACGGAGTGGATCATCTGTAAAATTATTTCACAATTTGATTAATCGTTCTCTGGTGCAATTATTTATGTGCGTATAATTTTCTCATCTGATAATTGGATTATTGCACCATTCACTATTATCACCATTCATCTGTAGAATAATTCATTGATCTGATTATTGTCCTATTGATTCTTTTTTTGCAAATCTGTGTATCAGTCAATTGGCATGATGCTCCCCATGGATCTGATTATTATTCATTAGAATTGTTCACTATTTATTGCTATTGGATCGTAGAATCATGCTTTAATCCAATGACTAATTTGTAACATCTTTCATCAAACTTAATCCTGCCGCTGAGTCATTAACTGATGTACATTGATCAGTTGAATGGTTCAACAATCCAATTATTGTTCCATTGTTTCTGTCATTCATCTCATTGTTGATTTGTTAAGTTGTTCTCTGATTTAATTCATTCATTCCTCTGAAAACTGATTTATGTGGAATAATTCACTGATTAGAAGATTGATCTCTTGATTCATTCTCTTAATTGATTAACAGCCGATGATTTATTCATCCACCTGATTTCTGGTCAGTACCTATGTGAATACAATGTTGAGTCATTCAACATATAATTATTTGTCTGATGAATCATTCGCTAATTTGTTAAAGGTTTGTAAAGTAATTCAACAAGATTGTTATTTATGATTTTGCAGACCATTTCTCGAAGAATTGAATTCAAAATACGAAAAACAACAGCACTGAATGATTAAAAATACAAATAATAAAACTGCCGAAGGATTGAAACGTGCAATATCTAACCAATAAAAGTGATAAAACAAACCAATAACTATGGCAAAGTGATAAATAATGAATTCAGTGTTATTCCAACAAATCAATAATCAGTGTAGGAAAGAACTGCAGATGCTGGTTTAATTCGAAGGTAGACACAAAATGCTGGAGTAACTCAGCGGGTCAGAGTGATCAGGTCTGAAGAAGGGTCTCGTCCCAAAACGTCACCGGTTCCTTCTCTCCAGAGATGCTGCCTGATCCTCTGAGTTAAATCAATAATCAGGCTGCTCAATGATTTAGCAGATAAACAATCCAAATGATGCATGAACTAATGTTGATGAGCAATAGAAGGGCTTCATTTCTGAACCATTAAGCAAAATGGAAACATAGAAAATAGGCGCAGGAGTAGGCCATTCGGCCCTTCAAGCCAGCACCGCCATTCAATATGATCATGGCTGATCATCCAGAATCAGTACTCTGTTCCTGCTTTCTCCCCATATCCCTTGATTCCATTAGTCCCAAGAGCTATATCGAACTCTCTCTTGAATACATCCAATGAATTGGCATCCACTGCCTTCTGTGGCAGAGAATTCCACAGATTCACAACTCTCTGGCTGAAAACGTTTTTCTCATCTCAGTCCTAAATGACCTACCCCTTATTCTTAAACTGTTACCCCTGATACATTGATATAAAATATTAATTTCATGGACTAAAATTCTGATCAGTGAACAATCCATTTGAAGGGTTATCATGTTAGTAAATGATTCGATGAATCAATTATCTGATCAACAAATTATTCAACAGACCAGTTAGCAAATCATTGAACTAATCATCAAATCACTTTCATAATATTAGAATTGTTGAGAAGACCAATATCCAAATCAGCAAATTATGGAATTGAATAATAAGCAGAGCCATGGATAACAAAACAGGCACTCAATGAGTCATTCAAAACTGCAGTATACTGACTCATGAATAGGTTAATGCATCAACAATTATATAATTTAATAAATTCAGGTCAGTCAACAGGTCAATAATAATATCAATTATTGATATAATAAAATCGGGAGAATGAATGAATTATTGAATGTAAAGTTTAAATGTAAATGATTCAACACTGCAATTCAGATCAGTAATTGGTTCCATAGCTAGTAATCAGTACATTGTTTACCTCAGAATAATAATCAGATCACTTAATAATCAGATCAAAGCAATAATCCTGAAAGTTAAAATTCAACAACCAATAATCAAGTGTTCAATTCCAGAGCATCTTGCTAATCAATGCAGGTTTCATTCATTCAATAGTTCTTCGATAATAGATAAATGTGTGAATCAACTTATCAATAACTATATTTCACATAACTAACAAATACAACAGACAAATCAGCGAATGGTGCAACGATTGAATCATTCACGAAAATGTGAAAGATGAATGGTGAGTGATGTAACAGACCAATGATCAGATAAAATATAGATTGATCAATATTTTAATAGGTTGATCAATATTTTAATAGGTTGATCATCGGTTGAATGAATGATTCCATTTGATCAGTAATCAAGATCACTGATACACAAACAATTGAACAGATCAGTGAAAAAATCAACAAACTAATAAACAGCCATGAATAATTCAACATGTCAGTGAGTGATGCTACAGAATAGGCAGTAGCGTAACAAATCAATGTATATCCATCGATTAATCAACCTACCAACAATAAGGGGAATACCATTCAACAAACCAAATTATTAGATTAAAACGTGATTCAAAGCTGACTAATAAATAATTAACCACACTATTATTCAATTTATTTCATTATTTTACAAGCCAATAACCATTTTAGTTTGACAGAAAAGGCTAATAATTAGATGAAGGAATAATTCAATAAACCAATAAACCAGTAAATGCTACAATAGACCAATAAGTAAATTATTAAATTAAGAGATTAACAAAAGTTAATGACTAATTCAACAAAACGATAATCGAAGATTCAAACAGAAGCTCAATAACCAGACTGACAAGCAAATAATAATAATAACTTTATTTGTGTAGCACTTTTCATACAATTGAATGCAGTCCAAAGTGCTTTTCACAAAAACACAGTTCTAAACAAAAAGTACAATTTAAAACAGTAAGGACATAGACAGTTAATCACATAAAAAGCACAGATTTATATAAAAATATAAAATAAAAAATAAAAATTGAGAGTGTAAAAGGACAAAAACAAAAACACTGTGGTCAAATACAGTCCCATATACTAGATGAGGACACAAGCTGCAGAAGGGTATGCTGACATCAATACAGAGTCCCATATACTAGATGAGGACACAAGCTGCAGAAGGGTATGCTGACATCAATACAAGAGTCCCATATACTAGATGAGGACACAAGCTGCAGAAGGGTATGCTGACATCAATACAGAGTCCCATATACTAGATGAGGACACAAGCTGCAGAAGGGTATGCTGACATCAATACAGAGTCCCATATACTAGATGAGGACACAAGCTGCAGAAGGGTATGCTGACATCAATACAAGAGAGTAAAGTAATCTTTACAAAGTCATCAGAAGAAGTAAAGTCAGTTAAAAGCTTGATTGAAAATATAAGTTTTAGCTGCCTTTAAAATGTCAACTGTGGACATATCTCATAGCCCTGGGCAGGGTATTCCACAGCTTGGGGGCATAAATGAAAAAGGCTGCTTCACCAATTCTCTTATTGCTGTGGCATTGAGAGGCTAACAGGCCGGCATCAGAAGACCTGAGCACTGAGCATAGGGAAGGAGGGACTCTGTAAAATATGCTGCACCAAAGCCATTTAGGGCTTTATAGACAAGAAGGTGGACTTTACAGTCTATTCTGGATCTCACAGGGAGCCAATGAAGGGAGTATAATACTGGGGTGGTATGTTCACTTTTCTTGGTATTTGTTAAAAGCCGGGCTGCGGCATTTTGAATGAGCTGTAATCATATTGAACAGCTCAAAAGACCGCACGAGTCATGTAACAACTCATCAGATAATAAACAGGTTACATAATGATTCAAATAATAGAACAATAAAAGATAAAATGGAAGTTTGGCAAATCAGTGAATAATTCAACAAAAAACAAATGATTGGATGATTCAACGGAACAATAATTAGATAATTTATTCACACCATGGATCCATATTTGACCCAGTCAGTAACTAAAGAGGATTATAATAATTCTGTGCTTCAACAAACAAGTAATAATATCAGTGAATGATTCTGCCAAACAAAGTCAGCAAATACCAAGAAGGGTCTCGACCCGAAACGTCACCCATTCTGTCTCTTCAGAGATGCTGCCTGTCCCGCTGAGTAACTCCCGCTTTCTGTGTCTATCTTAAACCAGCATCTGCCGTTCCTTCTTACACACCCCAGATTAGTGATTGATTTAGCAAATAGATAGATCAACTAATAATTAGAATAAATAATCATAGCAGGCTAATTATCTATTTATTGAATAATTCAACAGGCCAATATCATGGTCAATGAATGCATAAAATAAAGTAATAATCATACCAATCAATAAATCAACAGATCAATAATCACTGTAATGAATAATTTAATGGATCAATAATCAGATTAATGATTGATCAGCAGGACAGTAATCGCATGAATCAATTATTCAAAGTACCACTAATCAAATCAGTGAATGAATTAGTTAGTGGAATTAAAATCATATAATGAATCATAGCAACAGTAGGTGAATGTTTCAATACCTAAGTGAATTGATCAACAAAAGCTTCACAGGATCAATGATTTGTATGATGCATAATATAATTAGATCAGTCAATGGTTCTACAGAACAATGATCATATCCTTGATTGGCTCCACATACCAACCTTCAGAGGCTAGAAATCATATCCGTCATGAATTTGCTGAATGGCTTTATTGCATGAGACATGGAATACAAACGTCTTGCAACAATTATGCATTTTATTAAATCAAAGTTTATATTCACCTGGGTGGCAGAGATGAAACTTTTGATAGATTGATTCTTGAGTTCAAAGTGTCACCTTATGAGGAGATATGATGGTGGTGTCTAAGAGGCTTTTAGATAGGCGCATGAATATTTAGGGATTGGAGGAATATGGACCATGTACATGCAGAGGGGATTTGTTTAATTTTGTCATATTCAGCACAGACTTTGCAGTTCCTGTGCTGTACTCTTCTGTGTTCTATGAAAGATTGAATAAAATGGGTTTGTGGATGGCTTGACTAATGGGGAAACTAAAATGAGGACACATGGTTTTAGGTTGCAAACTAATCAGTTAAGAACAAGGTGATAAGGAATATTTTCTTTCAAGTCATTTAACATTTTTAGAGTTCTTTACCTGAGAAATGTACTTGTTGTGCTGCCATAGATTTGAGCTAGTAAGATAGATATCTTTATGGAATACAGGGGGAATCAACCATGAATTTATTGAATGGTAGAGTAATTCAAGGCCCCATATGTTTTATCCCTGCTCTTATTTCAGACATTCAATGGGCCAACATTCAGATTAATGAATGATTAAAGAAACCAAAGTTAGCCCAATACATGTTCAGTTTATTATTGTCAGGTGTACTGAGATACAGGAAAAATCTAAACTATCCGATCAAATCATACCATGAATACTATCATAAACAAGTGAAAGAGTAAAAAAAATCAGATCATGAATCAGAGCATAGATTTATCCAGGAGATAATCATTCATCCCACACTTATATATAGAACAATGAATGCATCAACATATCAATAATCTGGTGAATACTCCCAGCCTAATATTCCGATTAGTGTGCATTTCAACAAATTAATAATCAATTATAGTTCCAAAGAATCAATCAAGTGCTGAACAACTGCATGCTTGAAAGGGAGAAAATCGGATCAAGTGGTAATTGAACAGAAAAATAATCAGATTTGTGAAGGATTCAACAGAGCAATAATCCGAGCAATCAAAATGACCACAGCCAAATAACCAGATCAGTGATTGATTCAACAGGCCAGTATTTAAACAGTGGACAGTTCACTACAGCAATATACAGACCAAGGAATGAACCAGCAAACTAATAATCCAATTAGTGACTGGTTCAAAGGAGATGGTGTTGTCATTCATCCGTTCAATGAATGACAACACCAACCACATTCAATGAGTGATACGTGACAAATACTGTAAACAACTCATAATCAACCGATCAATAATCATTCAATATGTCATTCATAAAATCATACAATAAAGCAGTAATCAATGTAATGAGTGAATAATAAGTTTACAATGAGGAATGGGGGTATAATCCAGGGAGAACACTTGGCTGAATACAATGTTGAAAGGTAAATTGAAAAGGAAAACAAGGCACGAAAAGAATGGCTCTGAGAAGGGAATGGCAGCCAGGAGGAGGCTGTTGTGTACAGAGGCAGTAACAGAGCTCGAATGCAGATACTTCACATTAGCCTATACTGTCATTCCATTGATTCCATTTACATCTCAAGCTGACTTGGCAAGGTCGTCTCACCCTGGTCACTTCCTCTTCTCCCCTCTCAGAGCTACAGAAGTGTGAAAATGCACTCCTCCAGATTCAGGGACAGTTTTTTCCCCAGCTGTTATCAGGCAACTGAACCATCCTACCAACAATTAGAGAGCAATCCTGAGCCACTATCTACCTCATTGGAGACACTTGGACTATCTTTAATCAGGCTTTACGAGACTTTATCTTGCACTAAATATTATTCCCTTTATTATGTATCTGTACACTGTGGATGGCTCAATTGTAATCATGTATTGTCATTCTGGCCAGACTGGTTAGCACGCAACAAAAGCTTTTCACTGTACCTTTAAATTAAAATAAACTAATATTAGTTTATTGTAGTGCATTTATTTTTGTAAGGTTTATAATAATACCACAATATATTATTGCTATAGTTATTATAATGCAACCTAATTATATTGTTATTATTGCTGTGTGGAATTTTGGTTAGCCAGTCTTGCCCCCACATTAATTTTGGTTGCTACTGGCAAATGTTGAATTGGGAAGTTATTTTGAGTAGTGCACAAAGTCCCCTGGTGGACATGTGGATTCGGCATGTGGAGTTACCTGCTACTGTGATGGCCTGTGATTCAAGAAAAGTAAAGAAACACAACTGTAGCCCGATTATTATTCCCAGCCCAGAGTGACTGGAGTCTTTCAACTGTAAAAATGTAGGGTTACATATACCAAAGAATAGGATGCCACCAAGACATCAAACAAAGGGAATGTTTCCATGCTGCATAGCCATAAGACTCTTTGGATTCATGAAGGATTAAGAGAGAGCACAGCCTAAATGTGCAAATCTAATGAGTGCACAGAAATTAGAACTGGGTGTATGTGCATAAATCTACAAGATTGACAGACGTAGTAAAAAACAGTTAATAAAGCATATGGCATCCTGTGATCCAGAGTGCAACATGTTTTGTTGAACTTAAATAACACTCAAACTAGATTGCAACTTGAGTACTGCATCCTATTCTGGTTATCCAGTGTTAGGCAGAATAGGTTGGTGCTCGAGAGGGCACAGAAACGATTTGTCTCAAATGGTTCCAGCATGAGGGATTTTAGCCGTGAAGTTAGACTGGTGAAGTTCATAAGTTATAGGAGCAGAACTGGGCCATTTGGCCCATCAAGTCTCACCGCCATACTCCGCTACTCTGTCTACTCCGTGAAGCTAGCTTAGTGAGAGCTGTTGAGACTGATGGGCTGGAGTGTGTTTATTTCAATGCAAGGAGCATTGCGGGCAAAGTAGATTAACTTAAATTCTAGATCAGTGCATGCAACTATGATGTTACGAGACTTGGTTGTGAGAAGGGCAGGACTGGAAGCTCAAGGCTGCAGGGTTTTGATGCTTCAGAACTGATAGTGAAGGAGGACAAAGAGGTGGAGGAGTCGCATGATTAATCAGGGAGAGTGGCACAGGTGCACTCAAATACATACTGGAGGCTTTGTCCACTGAGAAGATAATGATAGAGATCAAATATAAGGAAGATACATCAATCTGATGGGATTATACTATATGTCCCCAATAGGTAGTGGGAAATAAAGGAACAGATATGTAGACAAATTATGGAAAGACATAAAACTAACATAGTGACAAGTAACAAAAGTTGTCATAGTGGATGACTTTAACTTTCCCAATATTGATTTCCTCAGGGCAAGAGGTTTAGGAAGGGCCTGTTAAGAGTATCCACGAAGGTTTCTTGAAACAGTCTATGGATCGTCCAACTTGAGAAGGGCACCACACTGGAACCTTGTATTGGGAAATGCTTGGCCACGTGCCTGATGTTTCAGTGGGAGAGCATTTGGGGAACAGTGATCACAACTCTTTAAATTTCCAGATAGTTATGTATACGGTAGTTTTGTGCCTTCCATCACAGCGGGGAGTGCTGGTCCCACTGTGGTGGATGTTTTATGTTTTATGTTTAATTTCTGTTGTGTATTATGTTCTTTCTTTCTTGCTGGAAGAGGACTACCCATCTGCCCAGCTTCCCCTTGAGCAAAACTGCAAAATGCAGATGGCACCACTTAACCTCGGTTGGAGTGAAAGTCACTTAATGTAATGTAATGAATAAGGCTAAGTCGAACCTTGGCGGAGAGTAGTAAATTGGGCAAGGACAAATTAGTACATTATTGGGCAGGAGCTAGGAAGAGTGAAGTGGAAGCAGCTGTTATTGGGTAAGTCCACATCTGACACCCAGGAGTCATTTAAAGGCATACAGATCAGTGCTAAGGACCAGCATGTTCGGTAAGGAGGAAGAACTAGGTAAGGAACCTTGGATGATGAGAGAGGCTGTAAATTTGGTTCAAAACAAAAGAATGCATATGGAATGTTTAGGAAGGTGAAATCAGTTAGGGGAACTGATGACTTTGAAGAAAGTAGGAAAGAAGTCAAGCATGGAAATAGGATGGCCAAAAAGGGGCCATGAAATATATTTGTCAAGCCGGATTAAAGAGAATCCCAAGGTACATTATACATACATTAAAGACAAGAGAATAATTAGGGAGAGAGTAAAAATATAAGGATAAAGTAAGGAATTTATGATTGGAGTCAGACAACAGAACACTCTTGCAACAGAACACCCTTGCATTACAATCCTGTGTGCAGTTCTGGTCTCGCTAATAAACAAGGATGCAAAGGCTTTGTCAAGGGTGCAGAGAGATTTACTAGATTAGAGGCTATGTGTTACGTATAATAATGGACAAACTTAGATTGTTTTCTTCGTTGGGGGCTGAGGGGAGGCCTGAGAGAAGTTTATAAAATTCTGAGAAGCATAGATAGGATAGACAAACAAAATCGTCTTTTCCCCGGGGTGGAAATGTCAAATATTAGATAGCTTTAAGGTCAGAGAGGGAATGTTTAAAAGAGATATGCAGGGCAATTTTTTTTTTTACACAGAGAGTGGTGGGTGTCTGTAATGCGCTGCTGCGGGCTTGGGGTTGGGGGGTGGAGGCAGATACAATAGTGATGATTAAGAGGCTTTTAGACAGGCACGTGAAAAGTGCAGGGAATGGAAGGATTTGGATCATATTCAGGCAATATGTTTGGCTTCTATCGTGGGCCAAAGGGCCAGTTTCTGTGCTATGTTCTCTTGTTGCAGCAAAGAAGGTTGAAGGACTAGCTGATGGAGTAGGAAATATGGGATGTTTTGGGGGGGTGGTAAGCAGTGACTAGTGGAAGTACCACCTGAATAAGGCTTGGCCCCAGTTGTTACTGTCACATATCAATCTTGTGAATGAGGGAATAACGTAATATTTTGCTGATGATGTGAAAATGGATGTCATAGTGAATTTTTGGGATATACAGAGGCTTTAAGGTAATTTAGATAAGTGGAGTTAAGTGGTTAGATAATGTGGACAATTTTGAAGTTATCCATCTTGATGGATAGAAATAGAAAGGTAGATTAATATTTAAATGGTGAGAGATTGGGAGGTGTTGATGAACAACGGAATGTTGTTTCCTTGTGCATATGAAAGCAAGCATGTTGGTGTTGCAAGCAGTTATCGCAGCAAATGTATGTTGGACATTGTTGCAAGACATTTTGAGTAAGGATGTCCATAATACTGTAATAAAACAAGGCTTTGGTGAGGCAGCATCTGAACTATCCTATGCAGTTTTGGCCTCCGTTCTTTAAGAAGTGTAAGATTCGGCAGAGTGTTCGCTGGGTGGCAGGTGACCCCCCTGAGCAATAAGCAGATGGATGGACAATACCTGGACAACTAATCAATCTTATGTTTGCTCATTCATGTCAATAAACAGAATGACGATCTTTTGTTCAATAACTAGATCACTGAATCTTTGAAGATGGGTCTTTGACCTGAAAGATTAACTCTCCCTCTCTCTCTCTTTCTCCACAGATGCTGCTTGATCCACTGAGCGTTTTCAGCGGCATCTGTTTTTATTTCAGATTTTCAGCATCTGCAGTTTTGTTTCTGATTTCCAGTGAATCTTTCAGCTGACAACAATGAGAGAGCAATGAATGATTCTCCTAACAAAGAAGTAGACTGATAAATTAATCCACTGACAATAATCTGATTGTCGACTGAATCTACTGAACAATAAACAGACTGGAGAATGATTCTACTGACCGGTACCCAGATCAATGTCTCCGGCAGTGGACAATAAACTGTTGCATGATTCTAATGTACAATAACTGGAATTATGTGATTCTGTGCATCAATAATCAAATTAATATGATTTTATTTACAATAAATAGAATAATCAATTATTTCTGAGTGTTAATCAAAGTGATGGATGCACAATAATCGGAGTGATCATTTATTCCACTGACAGGAAATAGTATGATGAATGATGCCTGTGACATATGTTCATAAATTTTAGGAGAATAATTTGGCCATCAAGTTACCTCTGCCATTAAATCATGGCCGATCTATCTTTCCCTCACAACCCCATTCTCCTGCCTTCTCCCATAACCCCTGACACCCGTACTAATCAAGAATCTGTCAATCAGCACTTTAAAAATATCCTAATAATAATCAGACTGATTAATTTATTGACAGTAAACAGATCCATGAATGGTTTTATTGTGGAATGGTCGGAACGGTAAATAATGTTACAGTGCAATGAATGACTTTGTCCCCATAAAACAGATCCATGAATCAGTCACCTGACCAGTGACCATCTTGAACCAGCTGTGAGTAGGATCTCATGCAATATTATTTGCTATCTTCAAATATCTGTGTAGGTGAGACCGCAGCTCTCTTGTTATCAGCACACTTTAGAAATGGACTACTAATTCTGCACGGCCTTTTCTCACCTTTTCTACCAAAAAGCATTACCTCACACTTCTCGGTATTAAATGCCATCTGACAGCTGTCTGTCCATTCTTCTAGCTGATTGATGTTTTGTTCCAGATGGTTGCTATCAGATAGCCGTACCTCCTAGTATGTCATCCTTGGCAAATATTGAATTTTCATTCTGTATTCTGACATCAAGGTCAATTATATGCATCAAAAAAGCAATTGGCTCCAGCACAATCCTCTTGGACCGCCACTATCTACCCTTCTCCAGCCACTGTCTTAGCAACCTGAGGTGCAGCCATTCGAAACAATTAACTTCCCACGCTAGGGATAGTCAGCCTCTCCAGCACATCTTGCTTTTAAATTCTACCAAACAATAGGCAGATCATTCAACTATTCTGCTTAGCAACATTCAAGTCAATCAATTATTCTAGTGACCAAGAACCAGAAGGATGAACTATTTGCTGACTATTTAAAAAAAATACTAAATCTGTTAGCAGTAACCAAACTGATTAATCATTCATCACGATAATAAACACATCAACAAATGATTCTACTGACAATTGTTCAATCAATGAATGATTCCTCTGATTCCAACTTATGCCTCTGATCAATAGTCAAGCATTCAAGTGATCTGCTGGTCAATAATCAGACTCATAAATAATAAAAATAGCAACTTGTGCATACTTCTATTGAGCAAATATCTAAACAAGCATTTAGTTGGAAAAAAAAATCAAAAAATGATTCTACTGAATTATTTAATGAATAAATTTGACTAAATTTGAATAAAAATGAATCATCAGATCAAATGACCAATCATTTACTAAATGTTTAAGAAGGAACTGCAGATGCTGGAAAATTGAAGGTAGACAAAAATGCTGGAGAAACTCAGCGGGTGAGGCAGCATCTATGGAGCGAAGGAAATAGGCGACGTTTCGGGTCGAGACCCTTCTTCTTCAGTCTGGAGATCTTGGAGAAAACCCGCGCGGTCACGGGGAGAATGTACAAACTCTGTACAGGCAGCACCCGCAGTTGGGATCGAACTCGAGTCTCCAGCGCCGCAAGTGCTGATCAATTTTACCGCTGCACCACCGTGCCACCAGTCTGATCAATAATGAGATTATTGAATGATTCAATTGCAGGCAATGATCAGATTGGTAAATAAATTCTCTGATCAATAATGCAATTGTTTAATGATCCGACTGACAATAACAGGGCACACAAACTGATGATTTTACTGATCAATAATTAGAATATTACATAATTATGTTGTCCTACAGTAACATAGAAACATAGAAACATAGAAAGTAGGTGCGAGAGTAGACCACCAGGCCCATCGAGCCCGCACCGCCATTCGCTCATGGCTGAACACTAAACAGACACCCTTACCCACAAACAGTAGACACAAGACACAGAACACAAGACACTACCCTCCCCTTTATACCGCTATCACCCCTCTCCACCCCAAGAACCGCGTGATCTCCTGGGGGAGGCAAAAAACCGGATAAAAACCCAGGTCCAATTCGGGAAAAAAATCCGGGAAATTCCTCTCCGACCCCAATCCAGGCGATCGACACTTGTCCAGGAGATCACTCAGGTCTTACTATACTAACCAAACCTAGGTCCATATCCCTGCCTTCTCCCCGTAGCCCCTTATCCCCTTGGCAGCTAAAAAACCATCTATTTTAGACTTAAATATATTTAATGTTTCTGCTTCCACTGCTCCCTGGGGCAGTGAATTCCATAAATTAACCACCCTCTGGGTGAAGAAGTTCTTCCTCATCTCAGTTTTAAAAGAGCCCCCTCTTATTCTACAACTATGTCCCCTAGTTCTAGTTTCCCCGATCATTGGGAACATCCTCGGTGCATCCACCCGATCAAGGCCCCTCACGATCTTATATGTTTCAATGAGATCGCCTCTCATTCTTCTAAACTCCAAAGAGTAGAGTTCCAGCCTACTTAACCTTTCCTCATATGTCAATCCCCTCATTGCAGGAATTAATCTTGTAAACCTTCGCTGCACTGCCTCCAGGGCCAGTACATCCTTTCTTAAGTATGGACCCCAGAACTGTACACAGTATTCCAAATGTGGTCTCACTAATACTGTGTACAGCTGCAGCAAGACCTCCGTGTTTTTATACTCAATCCCCCTAGCAATAAAGGCCAAAACTCCATTGGCCTTCCTGATTGCTTGCTGCACCTGCATACTAACTTTTAGTGATTCATGTACTACTACCCCTAGATCCCTTTGCGTTGCATTACAACGCAGCTCCACCTCATTTAGAAAATAACTTGCCCTATCATTTTTTTTCCCAAAGTGAATGACTTCACATTTATTAGTATTAAATTTCATCTGCCAAGTTGTTGCCCACTCACCTAGCTTATCTATATCCTTTTGCAGACTCTTCCTATCCTCCTCATCCCCTACTTTTCCTCCCATTTTTGTATCGTCCGCAAATTTTGATATATTACACTTGGTTCCCTCCTCCAAATCATTTATATAAATTGTGAACAACTGGGGTCCCAGCACCGACCCTTGTGGAACCCCGCTAGTTACCGGTTGCCATCCCGAGTATGAACCATTTATTCCCACTCTCTGCTTCCTATTTGTTAGCCAATCCTCTACCCATGCTAATATATTACCCCCAATCCCATAATTTTTTATTTTTAGCAATAGTCTCTTATGTGGCACCTTGTCAAAAGCCTTTTGGAAGTCCAAGTATACCACATCCACCGGTTCCCCTTTATCCACCCGGGTTGTTACTTCCTCAAAGAATTCGAGCAGATTCGTTAAACAGGACTTCCCCTTCACAAAACCATGCTGGTTCTGTCCGATGAAGTCATGTTTATCCAAGTGCCCCGTTAGTGTTTCTTTAATAATTGTCTCTAACATTTTACCCACCACCGATGTTAGACTAACCGGTCTATAGTTACCCGCCTTCTGTTTACTTCCTTTTTTAAATATAGGTGTTACATTGGCCATTTTCCAATCCACTGGGACCGTTCCTGCCTCCAGGGAGTTTTGGAAAATTATCACCAATGCATCCACAATCCCCACCGCTATCTCCCTCAAGACCCTTGGATGTAATCCATCAGGCCCAGGGGATTTATCCTCCTTCAGTCTCATTAATTTCCCTAATACCACCTCCTTGGTGATCTTAATAGTATTTAGCTCCTCCATTCCTACCGCCCCCTGTTTATCCAGCGTTGGAATATTTTTTGTGTCTTCTATGGTGAAGACTGATACAAAATACTCGTTTAATGCCTTTGCCATTTGCCAGTAGGCTGATAATTGATTCTAAAGATTAGTAATCTATTGATAAATGACTTAATTGACTGTAATTTGTCAATGAAAAATACTGCAAATGAATATTCAGTGTGGACAATTAATTTGTATTAATTCTCTGAACCATGAAACTGATCAATGTATGAGTCCACCCAACAATCAGGCCAATGCATGCACAATAATTAGAAGAATGACTGGACCGCAGCAATAATATAACTGATGAATAATTTCACTGTCAAATAATCAGGGTGATCATTGATTGTACAGATCAAGTTAAGCCAGCAAATCACTCTACCGATGAATAAACATATTATTGAATGATTCCGCTGACTAATGGTCACAGCGAATAATGATCCTGCTGAGTAATATTCAGCAGGATTTTTCTCGCTAATAAGTAACACAATGCAAAATGCTAATTACATTAATCAAATAAATTATGTTTACTGCCATACTAGCAATAACATTAGCGAACCAATTATTGAACCAAATTGTTGATTTTGCAAACAATGAGCAATTCTTCTGATAATAATCAGTCCAAGGAATGATGAATGATTTCACTGTCCAATAATCAGAACCATTAATGAATTTACTAACCATAGAAATGTTGCTGATCAATAATCAATTCCAATCCATTGACCAATAATCCAGTCAAGGCATGATACAGCAATCATTAAACAGTATTATGCAATACTACCAACTAACAATCAGACCAAAGAATTATCATATTAAGAAGTAATCACAATGACGATTGATTTGATAATTCAATAAATATTGATAGTTTACAGCCAAATGTTATATCAATGATTGCCACTGTGCTGGAATAAGCAAAAATAGAATGATTCCTCTCAGGATCAGATTCATGAATGGGATTATCATGAGATCAGAGAATCATAAGACATAGGAGCACAATTAAGCCATTCAGCCCATCATGTCTGCTCCGCCATTCGTTCATGGCTAAACAATTTTCCCCTCTCAACCCCACTTTCGTCAACGTCACCCATTCCTTCTCTCCATAGATGCTGCCTCACCCGCTGAGTTACTCCAGCTGTGTGTGTCTACCTTCCATTGTCCTGCCTTCTCTCCATAACCTTTGACACCCTCATAGGTCAATAATCAAACAAATTACTGTTTCTACTGAGATTAGAAAAGAAGGTAAGGTATCATAGAAACATAGAAAATAGGTGCAGGAGGAGGCCATTCGGCCCTTCGAGCCAGCACCGCCATGCATTGTGATCATGGCTGATCATCCCCTATCAATAACCCGTGCGTGCCTTCTCCCCATATCCCTTGACACCACTAGCCCCTTTCCTCGAATTAAGGAATGAGACTAAGTCAGTGGAGAGGGGGTAGGGTCCAAAATGTGACAATGATGAAGCAAAAGTAGTTTCAGTTTCACTAAGAATGAGCCAAAGGCAGAAAACATTGGTGGGAATTATTTGGGTCATTCTTTGGAAATTAAACCAAAATGCCACACACGTGACCAGATGTCATCACATGAAGTAATACATTAAATAATTATTGTAAGAGATTAATCTTATTCACTGCTATTTTCCTACCTATAGAACTATAATGCATGTCTGCTAAAGATATGAACATTCTAGCTATTTACAATTCAGTTTGTAAAATGCTTCCGTGTGGTGTCACACACGTGACCAGTCATATTTGACCTCTTACCCGAAACAAACATTGTCAGCATAACATATAAAAATTTCACTTGATAATCCGAAAAAAATATGAATCAGATATGCAGTACAAAACAATATACTTGTAATGCTTTCACAATTAGAAGATGTATTCCACAATTGTTCATCTTTTTGGTCACACACGTGACTAAGAATGGGTTATATATAGTCTCCCAAAAAGTATAGCTGTCTGAGGCATAGTATAAATCAGGAAATTTGAGGCACATCTAACAGGGGTAATTAAATGATTACAAGGAGTTTATTCTACATACAACAATTAGGGAGTGGAGGATGATTTCATGAAGAGTATAAGGAATGGCTTCAGGTTAATCTGCTATTTTAGGTTTAGTACTATTCAAAGAAAAGCAGGTAAATGGTGACCTGGTTGAGGGACCTTTAATGAAGTCACCATTAGACATTTTCATAAAGATTGGAAGTGATTTGGTTGAGGATTTGAAATCTCAATAAAATAAACTACAAAGGAATGAATCTATGGGTGATCGGGAAACGATGTTGAAAGGAATGACAGTAAACACCCAATGGCTAACAGTTAAATAATGAACATATAGTTGACATAATATATGCTTCTTCAATAAAAATTAATGGGAAGAGTGCGCTAGCTGTGGATATCATAAAAATATAAAGACAGCATTAGGTAAAATGCGAAGGCTTATATCAAAAAGAATTAGTAAAACAAAGGATTGTCAAAATCCAGCAAAAAAGATCAAGACATTGGTTTGGAAAGTGATAATAGAATATAAGATTAGATTAACAAGAAACATTTTTTTTTAAAAGATAATAATAATATTTTAGATACAGAAATAGGTCAAAATAAAGAAAAATTAATGTAGAATTAGTAAAACAAAGGATTGTCAAAATCCAGCAAAAAAGATCAAGACATTGGTTTGGAAAGTGATAATAGAATATAAGATTAGATTAACAAGAAACATTTTTTTTTTAAAGATAATAATAATATTTTAGATACAGAAATAGGTAAAAATAAAGAAAAATTAATGTAGAATTAGTAAAACAAAGGATTGTCAAAATCCAGCAAAAAAGATCAAGACATTGGTTTGGTAAGCGATAATAGAATATAAGATTAGGTTAACAAGAAACATTTAAAAAAAGAGAATAATAATATTTTAGATACAGAAATAGCCTGAGACAGGGTAAATTATATTGGGGAGGAAAAAAATTGCTGAGGATTTATATGAATATTTGATGTTTGACTTCACAGAAGACACAGGAACCTCAAGGAAACAAGAGGCAACTACAGGTCTACAGTGAATGAGGTGTTTAAATTAGCTCAGCAGAAGTAAAAAATGAGTACTAGAGAAATTAGGAGGATAGAAAGTCTATAAATGCCCACAACATTACAACATTTTGGACATGGTGGCAATGGAGAGAGTGAATGCATTGGTTTGCATCTTCTAGAATTTCAGAGAATCCAGAAGGGTTCCCACAGATTGGAAGGTAGTAAATGTGCCCCCTCATTTTAAAATGGAGAG
Source organism: Malacoraja senta (assembly GCA_038087875.1). NCBI lineage: Eukaryota > Metazoa > Chordata > Chondrichthyes > Rajiformes > Rajidae > Malacoraja > Malacoraja senta. The sequence continues at coordinate 143,663 of JAXLNO010000065.1, read as the reverse complement.
GATAAATAAAGATTACAGATCACTTATCCTGACATCAAGAATAGGGAAAATACTGGAAACTATGATTAAGGACGCAGTAACAACGCTTACCGAAACAGTAACAGGGCACTTAAATCATTCTGAAAATAGACACAAAACGCTGGACAGGCAGCATCTCTGGAGAGAAGGAATGGGTGATGTTTTGGGTCGAGACCCTTCTTCAGTCTTCATTTTGTGTCTATCTTCAGTCTAAACCAGCATCTGCAGTTCCTTCTTACACACTTGAATCATTCTCTTGGCCAATCACGAGGCCAATGAATGCCTCTGCTGACCAATCATGAGGCCCATGAATGATTCCACTGACCAATCATGAGGCCCATGAATGATTCCACTGACCAATCATGAGGCCCATGAATGATTCCACTGACCAATCATGAGGCCTATGAATGATTCCACTGACCAATCATGATTCATCTTCAAACTCGTGGAACTTGGAGTTAGCAGTCACTTCTGCAATTGGATCCTCGACTTCCTGACCAACAGACCGCAATCAGCGAGGATAGGTAACAAATCATCTTCTACGATAATCCTCAACACTGATGCCACGCAAGGTTGCATTCTCAGCATCCTTCATTATTCCGTATATACCCATGAATCTGCAGCCAAATACAAATCCAACTCAAATTACAAATTAGCAGACAACTAAATAGTGGCCCTGATCTACCATCTACCACATTGGACAATTTTTAATTGGACTTTACTAGGCTCTATCTTATACTAAATCGTATTCGCTTTATCCTGTATTTGTACATTGTGGAGGGCTTGATTGTAATCATGTATAGTCTTTCCACTGACTGGATAGCACACAACAAAAAGCTTTTCACTGTACTTTGGTACACGTGACAATAATCTAAACTAAAATGATGTCACCACGGAGTCAGAGTCGGAGCTCCAACCGGCGCGGCCTGAAGACTACGGGCGTCGCTGTCTCCGGGGAGGGAGCGGCCGCTCCAGACACTACCAAGCTGCTGAGGACTTTCCACCCGATGCCGGTGTTCCAGCTTCCCGGCAGGTGGGCATATAACATCGGGCTGCCGTTGCAGCGACTGGCTGCGGAGGCCTCAAACTGGCCCCGACCTCGGGTGGACTAGGAGGAAGAGGAGGAGGACTGGACATTTTGGTGCCTTTCCCTCACAGTGGAGAGTGTCGACTCTGCTGTGGGGGGATGTTCGTGTTAGATCTCTTATAGTGTGTTGTGTCTTTTTTTCTACCTCTTTTTTTTCATTTATATGGATAATTTTCTCTGTAAAGCATTTTGGCTTCATTGATTGAAATTGATTGAAAAGTGCTATATAAATAAATTTCCTTTACTTTACTTTAATGATTGATTCTGCTGACCAATAACCAGACCAGGGAATAATTCTGATCAATAACAATCATATTATGGATAGCTTCTACTTAAAAACTAAACCATGCATGTTAATTCAGGCCAATTATTATTAAACAGGACAAACAGGTCAATAAATAGATTGATGAACAAAATAAATATACTTCCACAAGCCGATAACCAGAGGGATGAATACATTCAGTTTTCAGTTATCAGACCAATGAATAATTCTAATGACAATAAACATTGTTCAATTATTCAACCGTCATAGTTAGAACAATTTGAAGACATTTCTATTTACAACAATCAGATCAGTGAATGACTCTGAACATTAATCAGTCGATTTAAAGACTCTACGGGCAATATTCAGATGAACAAATTATTTTACCAATGAACAGCAGATTGGTGAATTATTCTAATTACAATTACAAGCTCAATGCTTAGAAGACTTTATCATATAGATCAACAATTCCACTGGTGATAAACAACGATGAATAATTTTACTGGCAATAATTAGACCCGTGAATCACTATTCTGCCTAATAATCGGAATAATGAAACAGGGAAATGTTTACTTAACCAATCTTATTAAAAATTTTGACGAGGGAACAGCAGACAGCGATGATGAATTACTTGTGATTTATCAAGATTTTCAAAAGGCCCTTATTAAGGTGTTCCATATCTCACTAATGAATAAGGAATGGGAATGAGGAGTGAGGGGACAGGTGGTAGACTGGTTTATGAGATGACTCCAGGACACAGCAGGGAATTGGTGTAAAAAGAACACATACAGAAGAAGCACATGTCCCACAAGGAGCATGGCTGGAGCCAGCATTGTTCATGATTTTGATGAATCATTCAGAATCTGGAATCTCAAACCCATTTTTCCCAATCATGATTCCAAATTGGAGGTATGGTCAACAGTGAGGAAACTGCGACAATGGAGAAGAGAACAACAAAGTGGGCAAATGATTGGCAAATTAAGTTGAAAAGAGATAATTGAGAAACAGTACGTTTCGGTTTTGGTTTATTATTGTCATGTAGTAGGACAAGTGAGGGGCCGTTTACTCCTGGAAGGTGTGAGGCCAGGAGGGGTGCAGGAATTAAAGACCTTTTAGTGATTGGGTACAAGGACATTGTGGTACATAAACCAAAATCATTAAATGCTATGTTACAGTTTAGTAAGGCTATAAAAAAATAAAATCAGGCACTGGGAATAGTTTAGTTTAGTTTAGTTTAGTTTAATTTAGTTTAGTTCAGCTTATTATTGGCATGTGTACTGATGTACAGTGAAAAGTTTTTCTTTGCATGCTGCCCAGTCAGAGAATAGACTATATAGTAAAACAATCAATATGTCCACAGTGCACAGATAAAAGATAAAGGGTTCAATATTCAGTACAAGATATAACATTGAAGTCCGATAAAGTCTGATGAAAGATAGTTCAAAGATCTCCAAAGAGGTAGATGAGAGATCAGGACCGCACTCTAGCCGGTGAGAGGACCATTAAATTGCGAAGGGAAGCTATGCTAAATCTGTATTGAATCATGCATTGACCAAACGCAGAGGGCAGTTCTTGTTGCCAAATGATACGAAGGATTTAGTTTAGTTTAGAGATACAGCGTGGAAACAGGCCCTTCGGCCCACCGGGTCCGCGCCGATCAGCGATCCCCGCACATTAGCACTATCCTACACACATTAGGGACAATTTACATTTATACCAAGTTAATTTATCTACATACCTGTACGTCTTTGGAGTGTGGGAGTAAACCGAATATCTCGGATAAAACCCACGCAGGTCACGGGGAGAACGTACAAACTCCGTACAGACAGCACCCGTAGTCGGGATCGAACCTGGCTCTCCGGCGCTGCAAGTACTGTAAGGCAGCAACTCTACCGCTGCGCCACCGTGCTTGCCTTGATATGTCGGCACTGGAGAGGGTGTGGAGATGATTTACAAAACTGATACAAGCAATGCAAGAGTATTATACACATAAAGACAAGATAATAGACTGGGTCTCTGTTCTCTTCAGAAAATAAATCTGAGGATGGCTTTAATGAAACATTTAAAATTATTAAGGCTTTTGACATTGGGTACAGAAGGAATCGTTCCACATGTAGCGAAGATCATAACCGGTGGCTCTCAATGAAAGACAGTCACCATGTACGAGTAGAAGCGTTTATGGACATACAGTGGGTTACACTGATGGATATAGATCAGAAAAGATAAGACTAGCATAAATATCAGCATGTATTGGAAGAATTGAATGGCCTGCTTCTGTGCTGTGATTCGATCAATAAATTATTCCGCCAGCAATAATCAGATCAATGGATGTTTCTTCTGCCAATGAACTTATCACTCACATCAATGAATAATGCACTGGCTAATAGTACAACTGGCGAAACACTCTGCTGATAAATCAGTTGGATGAATGATAAAGAGAGATAGGGAGGAACGGGTTCTACTAAGACACAGCAATAAATAGACTGCCGAATTATTCTACTCTCAGTGATCAAGTTGATGAATTATTGTATCGACCAATAATTACTTCATTACAGGATTTCACCGACAAAAGTAAGACTGTTGAATAAATCTGTGAACAATAATCAGATCAGGGAAATATTGTGTGTGTTGATTTATAAACCGATTCTTCAATAAATCAGATTGATGAATGATTCTATAGACCAATAATCCAACTAAAGAAGCATCCTCCTGGCAATAATAAAATCAATATATGTTTTGACTTAAAATCAACACGGCTATTAATGATTTTACTGACAATAACCAAACTGCTGAAAGAATCTGCTATCAGTATCAGTGGAATCATATAATGGTCATTATTATCCATAGAATAATTTATCAGAATCACTGAGAATAGAATCATTTATCAGATTGATACATTGTTCCACTCACAGGAAATGATCATATTGACCATATTCTACGGACAATAATTAGGTAGACCACTGAATTTTCCAGTCAATTAAGATGAACATATTATCCTATTGACCAATAATCGAACATACAAATTATTTCACTGGCCAAAACTCAAATCAATGATAATTCTACTGATAGCAATCAGGATGGCACAGTGGTGCAGCAGTAAAGTTGCTGCCATTCAGCACCAGAGACCTGGGTTCAATCCTGACGACGAATGCTGTCTGTATGGAGTTTGTACATTCTCCCTGTGACCGCGTGAGTTTTCTCCAGGTGCTCCGGTTTCCTCCCATACACCAAAGATGTACAGGTTTGTAGGTTAAATGGCTTTGATAAAATAGTAAATTGTCCCTATTGTGTCGGATAGTCTTAGTGTACAGGGTGATCACTGGTCGGCATGGACTCGGTGGGCCGAAGGGCTTGTTTCTGCGCTGTATCTCTAAAGTCTAAAGATCAGTGGCTGATTCCACTGTCAGCACCCAAGTTGAGGATCAAACCTGGGTGTCAGACCACTGTGCTGCCCTAGAGAGAATCATTCATCAGTCTAATTCTTGGTCAATAATGGAGAAGCAAAAGATCACGTGGTTAAAGTAAAAACGGAGAATGTTGGGAAGTGCCAGCAGGCCAAGGAGAACCTGTGGAGATAGCAACAGAGTTAATGTTTCAGGTGGATGACCATTCATTGGAACTGTGGTATTAATTACATTTCCCTCTCTTTACAATTGCCCTGATATGCTGATCTTTTCCAGCAATTTCAGTTTCATGGTCTACAATCAGTCGGGGATCAGATCTTTGATTACGAATGGAGACACAATGAATTGCAGATGTTGGTTTACAAAAAATAAACACAAAGTGCTGGAGTAGCTCAGTGGATCAGGCAGCATTTCTGGAGAACATGAATAAGTGACGTTTCACTTTGGGACCCTTCTTCACACTGATTGGAGTATGGGGAACCAGGTGCTCCAGTTTCCTCCCTCATCCTAAAGATGTGCGGGGTTGTAGGTTAATCGGCCGGTGTAAATTGCCCCTAGATTGTAGGGAGTGCATGAGAAAGTGGGATCACATAGAACTAGTGTGAGTGGCTGATGAATGACCAGTGTGGACTTGGTGGGCTGAATGGCCTATTTTCATGCTGTATTTTCAAACTAAACTAAAGTACACTAATTAACCTTTCATGCCATGGCTAAAACTTATTGCCCATTTGTCACCTAAGTTACTCACCTCTCTGTGAATGTAGAGTCACACCAATGCAAGAGTAAGAATGACAGATCTTGTTCCATAGAGGATATTAGTGACAAGGCAGGATTAGCATGGAAATTTGACAGCATCATTATCACCATTATAATTACTCATTGCATAAAATAAATGTATTTAACAGTCAATTTATGTAACTAAGTGAATTTAAATTACTGTGGTTGGATTTGAATTCCTGCCTCAACATTATTAATGCACTAGGCCTGTATTACGATAACATAGCAACGGTGCAGTTTTTCCCCTTAATCAATGTTATCATTGATCAATAACCAGACTGAAAAATGATTTTATTTTTCTAATATGTCAATAATTGATGTGAATTAACTTAGACAGTAATGTTGGAAAATAAATTACAGTATTAACGATTGCAACCTTCACGTTGTCCACCCTGTTTCGACAAATGCAATCAACCTGATGTGCACAAACAAATAGATGTAGTGTTTTGTTAGGCTGTGCACACCATACGCAAGAAGAAGAATACCTATTTGTTAATAAACTAATCCATTATCCAATTTGGGATCAATTACTGAGTGTCAAACAAGCCACGAATGAATTTCCCTCTTTTCTGACCTATCAAACTTAACCCACGTCCACTGTTCAATAATTGGATGGAGGACGTATAATATTTGATCGATGAATGATAGATTCCATTGTGAATTAGCTCACTTTGATCTTTATTCCAACAGAAAATTTATTTTATTGATCTATATTCATATCAATTGATAAATAACTTAACTGGTAGATGATCAAATGGTTGAATAATTTTAGTTGTCAATGAATGTTGAGACAGCTGCACAATGTGCAGTCACTGGAACCATCACCTTGCTCATCCAGCAAGCACACCGCGTTCAATCCTGAACCCGGGTGCTGTCTGTGTGGAGAATGCACGTTCTCCCAGTGACCTGGGAACTCCAGTTTCCTCCCACGTCCCAATGGTTGACAGCCAACATGACTCAATAGGGCCTCTTTCTGTGCTGTGTGATTGTATAAATGATTCTGGCACCCATTAATTTTATTGAAGAATATCTCCACTGAAAATAATTGTGTATAGATGATCCTATTGGTCACTGATTAAACCAATGTCGCACAGTGGCACAGCTGGTAGAGCTGCTGCCTCACAGTGCCAGAGACCAAGTTCGATCATGACCTCAAGTACTGTCTGTTAGGAGTTTGCATGTTCTCTTTGTGACTGCGTGGGTTTCCCCTGGGTGCTCCCACATCCCAAAGATGTGCAGGTTTGTAGGTTAATTGACCTCTACAAATTGCCCTTAGTGTGCGGGGAATGGATGGGAAAGGTGGAATAACGTAGACCCTGTGTGAATGGCTGATCCATGCTCGGCGTGGACTCGGTGATCAATGGTCAGCATGGACTCGGTGGGCCGAAGGGCCTGTTCCACGCTGGATCTTTCAATTGATTTTAGTAACCAATTTCAATCAATTAATCAATAAAGTATTCTATTAGCCAATAATAAAATCCATGAAAAGTCCTATCAAAAGGCAAGAAGAAAGATAAATATTACCACCACAATTTAAGGTCAATATTTATATGAAGCATTGATTAGGATGATGCAGTTTATATTGGCCATTTATCAGACATGAATAATTCTATTCATCAGTTTTCAAATCAATGAGTTACAATGTTGACCTTACAATACAATATTATTTATTAATTTAGGCAAACTATCGGGCCTTGCAGAGATTCGATGGGATTAGTGTTTTGCAGAGAATTGATGAGGTTAGTCTCGAATTGACAGGATTAGTCTCTGAACACAGTGACAAAGAACAGCCTGTGAACTACAAGTTACAACTGATAAGAACCTAAACTGTACTGTGAACGATAATCCTTTAATGGTACGAAGGTGCTCATGGTCACCCTGTGTTAATATGAGGCCAATTTTTTCAGCAGTGTGTTGTGTGTGAAAGTTATTCTTTGAACGTCAACTATTAACTTTTGTCTGCTAGTCTTTAGTCTTTTAGTTGTACTTCCATAGAATTTTGTTTTGCTAGTTATTATATATGTTCAGCTTTAGTTAAGGTCTGCAGATATTTTAATGCTTTGCTCTAATGCCGTTTAACCATTGTGCCTAAATAAAAAGTTTAAAATGCTACTACTGAACTCGACAAATCATTGAGAATTTAATGATCCTACACAAGCCAAATATCCATGAATGAATGAACCAATAAATGATGCTCTTTAGACTTTAGAGATACAGCGTGGAAGCAGGCCCTTCAGCTCACTGAGTCCGCGCCAAACAGCGATCACCCCGTACACTGGCACTATCCTACACACTAGAGATAATTTTACAGAAGCCAATTAACCTACAAACCTGTACTGTATGTCTTTGGAGTGGGAGGAAACTGGAGCACCCGGGGAAAACCCACGCAGTCACATGGAGAACGTAGAACCTCCATACAGACAACACCCATAATCAGTATTGAACCCAGGTCTCTGGCGCTGTGAAGGGAGCAACTCTACCACTGTATCACTATGCCGCCATGGCACAATATTTAAAGCAGTGAATGATCTTACTGACCATTATTTAGACCAATAAATGATGCAACTGGCCAGTATTAGAACAGTGAATGATTCTACTGACTGATGTGATGAGACTGACTATAGCTCAGTGAATGACCTTGTAGACCACTCGGCTGGCCAACTGTTGTCTACACGTACCTATTGATCAGGAATTATCACACAGCCACACTAATTGACCCACAACTTATTTCAGGTTGATTCAGACTTTCACTATCACAATTCTTTGAAGAAAGGCTGATTAACATTTAAACACGTGAATTTTGTCTGGACCTCTGCAGTGCATCATGCAACAGTAGATGAGTTGGTATTGCTGCTGGAATTGGTTGATTATTGTCCTGTGTACTGAGATACAGTGAAAAACGTTGCTGTTGAGGCAAATCATTCCATACATGAGTACAGGTGGTGCGAAACTTCAGTTTAGTTTAGTTTAGTGTTGTTAAGAGATGTAGTGCGGAAACAGGACTTTCGGCCCACTGGATCCGCGCTGACCAGCGATTCACATTATGCTAGCACACACTACACACTGGGGACAATTTACACTTTTTACCAAAGCCAATTAACCTACGTCAATTAACCTGTACGTCTTTGGAGTGTGGGTGGAAACCGGAGTACCAGGCGAAAACCCACGCAGTCACATGGACTACGTACAAACTCCAAACAGACAGCACCTTTAGTAAGGATTGAACCTGGGCCTCTGGCGCTGTAAGGCAGCAACTAAGGTCATAAGTGATAGGAGTAGAAGTAGGCCATTCGGCCCATCAAGTCTACACCATGGCTGATCTATCTCCCCCTCCTCATCCCATTCTCATGCCTTCTCCCCATAATCTCTGACACCTATACTAATGAAGAATCTATGTATCTCTGCCTTAAAAATATCCACTGACTTGTCTCCTGTGGCAAAGAATTCCACAGATTCACCACCCTCTGACAAAAGAATTTTCTCCTCATCTCCTTCCTAAAAGAATGTCCTTTAATTCTGAGGCTATGACCTCTAGTCCTAGACTCTCCCGCTAGTGGAAACATCCTTTCCATATCGACTCTAACCGAGCCTTTCACTATTCTGTAAGTTTCAATGAGGTCCCCCCTCATTCTTCTAAACTCTACAGCTGCACCACCATGCCGCCCTTCAGTGCGAATAAGCTGAGTGCAGTATATAGTGTTACAGCTAAGAGAAAGTGCAGATAAATAATGCGCAAGGGTTGCAATGAGATTGGAATATCGTGAATTCATGGTTGGCATTTGTGAGGTCTGTTCAAGAGTCTGATACCAGCGGGGTAGGAGCTGATACGTGCCTTAAAGCTTTTGTATCTTCTGCCTGACAGACGAGGGGGAAAGAGGGAATGACCGGGGTGTTGAGTGGTCCTTGGTTATGTTGGCTGCTTTCCCGAGGCAGCATGAAGTATAGATGGAGTCGACGGGCAGGGAGGTTGGTTTAGTGGATTCACAACTCTCTGCAATTTCTTGTGGTGTTGGGCTGAGCAGTTGCCATAGCAAGCTGCGATGAATCCGGATAAGAAGGTATCATAACAGGATGGTAGCTGGTATCATAACAAGTTCTGTTCAAAATTGGATAGGAGGCTGGGGTGAGGGAAAGGTCAGCTGTGCAGAACCCAGTTACCCATCTATTCGCAAATGCTTCTTTTCTAAAACTGTTGGTCGTCACGGATGTGTATAATTACAGAGCACATCCTGACAATGATCTTTCAACATCCAGGGGGGGTTACAGCGCACTTAGTATCCCTTTCTTCAGTCTGTGTGAGATTATCCCTGTGTTAATTAGACAGGGCTGACATGTGTCAGCATCCCTAATTACAGCAGCAGACTGAATGCTCTTCCTCTGACAGCAGTGTCGAGCTCAGCGCTCCAGCATCGCAAGTTTTCCTTGGCAAATGCAAACTTCAGTTGCAGCCAAACTACGATGCATGACTTGACAGGCCCAAGCCAGCCTCAGATGGGGAATAAGAATATAGGGCACAGCCCTTAAAGCGGCAGCATCAAAGAGTAGTGGAGGAAATGTTAAGTAGGTACACTGTGACTGAGTTGCAGACCCTGGAAACAAGCCCTTTGGCCCATCGAGTCTGTGCTGCTCATCAAACATCCATCTACACAATTCTGGCACTAACCTAATCCAAGTTTTATGCTCTTCACATTCCAAAGACCCCCGGAGACGTACAGGTTTGTAGGTTAATTGGCTTCAGTAAAATTGTAAATTGTCCCTAATGTGTAGGATAGTGCTAATGTATGGGTGATTGTTGGTCGGCGCGGAATCGATGGGCCAAAGGGCCTGTTTCTGCACTGTATCTTTAAAGTCTAAAGTAAAGAGCACTCAGTGGCATAGTTTAATTTCTGGTCAATGGTCATTCCTGGGATGTTAATGGCAATGAACTCCACGATGACAATGACATAGTCTGTTCGTTAACTTTCTGCGGGCTTGAATCTGAGTAAGTAAGAGATTATAAAATTCAACCTCTCCAACTATTAGCACCACATGAGAGCGGCCAGCTTCTACATTTTATCAGCATGTTTGATCGGAAACACCGTGAGCTGGGGACAGGGAAGACAAAGCAATAGGGGCATTGGGGAGGTTTGTGCCCGTGTCCCAGTGTTCAGTAGAATTATTGTTTCAAGAAGTTTAAACAAAATATCTCCCTATTCCAGAGTTAACAAAAATATCAGTCTATTCCAGATTTATTTCATCTAAGCAATTAACATTTCTTAGCAGCCAAGTTTGGACTTCAACTCACCTTTCCCAATCAGTGTATCCAGGGCAATAACAAACACCCTGAAAAATGCAGAGCCAGTTGGAGTTCAACTAGGATTTAGAGAAGAAGTTGACCTGGCTGAACATTGGTTGACCTGGCTGAGTTGTCACCTGTCTATGTCATGTGTTAGGTGACAATGATGTGTGACTAGTGGGGTACCGCAAGGCTCAGTGCTGGGACCTCAGCTATTTACAATATATATTAATGATTTGGACGAGGGAATTGAATGCAACATCTCCAAGTTTGCGGATGACACGAAGCTGGGGGGGGCAGTGTTAGCTGTGAGGAGGGTGCTAGGAGGCTGCAAGATGACTTGGATAGGCTGGGTGAGTGGGCAAATGCATGGCAGATGCAGTATAATGTGGATAAATGTGAGGTTATCCACTTTGGTGGCAAAAACAGGAATAGACTATTACCTGAATGGTGACCGATTAGGAAAAGGGGAGATGCAACGAGACCTGGGTGTCATGGTACACCAGTCATTGAAAGTGGGCATGCAGGTGCAGCAGGCAGTGAAGAAGGCGAATGGTATGTTAGCATTCATAGCAAAAGGAGTTGAGTATAGGAGCAGGGAGGTTCTACTGCAGTTGTACAGGGTCTTGGTGAGACCACACCTGGAGTATTGCGTACAGTTTTGGTCTCCTAATCTGAGGAAGGACATTCTTGCCATAGAGGGAGTACAGAGAAGGTTCACCAGACTGATTCCTGGGATGTCAGGACTTTCATATGAGGAAAGACTGGATAGACTCGGCTTGTACTCGCTGGAATTTAGAAGACTGAGGGGGGATCTTATAGAAACTTACAAAATTCTTAAGGGGTTGGACAGGCTAGATGCAGGAAGATTGTTCCCAATGTTGGGGGAGTCCAGAACAAGGGGTCACAGTTTAAGGATAAAGGGGAAATCTTTTAGGACTGAGATGAGAAAAACATTTTTTACACAGAGAGTGGTGAATCTCTGGAATTCTCTGCCACAGAATGTAGTTGAGGTCAGTTCATTGGCTATATTTAAGAGGGAGTTAGATGTGGCCCTTGTGGCTAAAGGGATCAGGGGGTATGGAGAGAAAGCAGGTACAGGATACTGAGTTGGATGATCAGCCATGATCATATTGAATGGCGGTACAGGCTCGAAGGGCCGAATGGCCTACTCCTGCACCTATTTTCTATGTTCCTATCCCGAGCTGAGAATGGGCACCACATGGGCTGGGTTCAGCGGCAAGACCATTCAGTCAGTTCTGAATGCTTACTGGGAATTGCATATTTCCAGAAGAATGGCCTTCAAAAGCTCTCCCTGTATCGCATGGGTTTCCTCCGGGTGCTCCAGTTTCCTCCCACATCCCAAAGATGAGCAGGTTGATAGGTTAATTGGCTCCTGTAAAGTGTCCTTAGTGTGTACGGAGTGGATACAAAAGTGGGATAACATAGAAACTAGTGGTGAAAAGGTGATTGACGGCCGGCATGGACTCGGGCCTAAGGGCCTTTTGTCGGCAGATCCGTTCCCATATCCAAATTCCACAGCCAATCGGTGGATCGAATTTGCCCCCTGCATCCCGGGCTCTGGAACTTCGGCCCGGCCGGAGCCATCAGATCTGTTCCCACAGCTGACTTCCACGGCCGACTTTGCAGCCCGGTATCTCGGGACCCCAAAGCCGTGACCTCTGTTGGTTCGGCAAAACGGATAATCCAGAAATGATCTGGAACCGAGGGTGCTGGAAAATCGGTGGGACTTGTAGCCAACATTTGGGAATGGTGTTGAACCAATGGTGGACATGCCTGACATGTTTTGGTGTAAACATCAAAACAGAATGCACCCCCAACTCTATGGCTCCCCCAACTCTATGACCAATGTTCAATAGTTCTTTATTGTCATGTATGCACTGCACTGTGAGATTCTTTATGCATAGCTCACACATGCACAAGTCATCATATTTTGGACCAACACGTGCTGTAAGTAGGAACATCTGGGTTTGACCCAACATTGATCGTAACTCCAGCAAATAGCAGTGTCTCTGCAGATTTTACTGCAAACCCTGGGTATGAGCTTGAACACTTGGAGTAGTGCCTTAGTTTGCTTAATGTTCACAGATTATTGGACATTGATGATCATGCAAACACATCCCAGAGCCTGCATTTCAAAAGGTCTCAGGGTCAGCTCACTGGAAAGTAACCAGGTGGTTAAATGGTGCCAGGAAAAGAGGTGGAAACGGGACTGCAGTTCCAACCAGAATGTAAGACAAAACTTGTGCTAAACAAGCTGAGAGTCAGCTGCAGGTCATCCTGTTGTGCTATGTGTAACATTAGAGATCTCGAAGCATGCTGTCAAGTGGATTGGCCTTGTCCCATGCTAACGTGTGTGTCTGTGACCCCTCACCACCGTGGGAGACCAATTCCTAGAGGAGAAGATATGATGGAATATTCATGGCACTTAAACCTTGACTTGTTTCAGACTACTGTATGTTGTCTGCCTTCCTCTGTAATTTGTATGCCTCCGTCATTGTATGCTGCAGCCTGTGACCAAACTGCTCCAGTTTCATTGACTTCCTGCCAGATCTTTCCTTCACTTTCTGACAGCTTTCCTCCTCTCTCTGCCATGCGCCTTTCCCTTTCTTTCCTTCCCCTCTCGGCTGTCGTACTTTTCTTTCGATCCTTCATTTCAGTGCACACTTCAGTTTGACTTTCTCATTGCATTTCACTCTGTCGTTCTTTGTCATTTCTCTCTCTCTCTGCAACCTTCGCTCCACTCCCACCTCTGCAGAGCTCAGTGTGTTTGAATCCTTTCCACTTTATGTATCCCCCTTTCTTCTCTCACACACGCACACACATACAAACATGTACATGCTCGCACTAGCAAACACATGCATGCACAGACATACATGCACAGTAACACTTGCATACACGTGCACACATACACATACATACAAAATGCATGCATACACTCACATGCACAAGTAAGTACACACATGCATGGATGCATGTACTCACACATGCAGCTGCACACATATATAATACAGACGCTCTCCAATTTATGCAAGACCCTTGCATAAGTCAGATGTTACTTAAGTTGGAAACGGAAGTGCTGCTGCGCACATGCAAATTTACTATTTGTACTCTGTAGTAGCAGTGGGAGACCACGTGGGAGCTCCGACACAGAGACCACGTGGGAGCTCCGACACAGAGACCACGTGGGAGCTCCGACACAGAGACCACGTGGGAGCTCCGACACAGAGACCACAGGGGAGCTCCGACACAAAGACCACAGGGGAGCTCCGACACGGAGGCCTCATGGGAGCTCCAACATGAATGACATGAAGACCATGGGGGACCTCTGACATGGATGACGTGGAAACTGCTTGGGAGCAGTGACTGACTGGCTTGTGGATATTGCCGCATGTGCAGCAGCACATTAATACGGAGACGCGCAGCTCGGAAATAAACCAGTGATCTTAAAGAATTGCTTACACAAGTGTAAGTCACCTATTACGTAAGTCGGGGAGTGACTATACATGCAAACTGACTCACACACACTCATGCACATCCCACCAAGGCCTTCGAATGGGAGACACACATTTCCCCATGGCTTCTGCCGAGATCACATTGGATCCTGTGATGTGCAGCCTATGTGGAATTATTTGCATCTCCGCTACATCCTCACAGAAGCACAGAGTCTTGCCCAGAGTAGGGGAATCAAGAACCAGAGGACATAGGTTTAAGGTGAGGGGGGAAAGATTTAATAGGAATCTGAAGGGTAACTTTTTCACACAAAGGGTGATAGGTATATGGAACGAACTGCTAGAGGAGGTAGTTGAGGCAGGTATTATCACAACATTTAAGAAACCTTTAGACATGGACAGGACAGGTTTAGGGGGAGATGGGCCAATTGCAGGCAGGTGGGACTAGTGTAGCTGGGACATGTTGGTCAGTGTAGGCAAGTTGGGCTAAAGGGCCTGTTTCCTCGCTGTAAGACTCTATGACTGTGATTGCCGGAGTCTCCAGGGTGGGATTGAGCCTGCTCTGTGCCCACATTCCTGGAAAGCTTTTGCAAGGTCTCAAATTCCAAGGAGACACAGCTGAGAGACAAGAGAAAGAGACTCACATCTAATGTCATGAGAACTAATGGAGGCACTGCACTCCTTTGGAGTAAAACCGATCAGGCGATCTCCACTTTGTTCCACTGAAATTCTATCTGTTCTCTCAAATGGCCACAAGAGATTCTATTATAATGGGAAGCATGGAGATATCTGCAGCATCCTAATAATAGTTATTGCTCAAACGGAATTGCCAGAAAACGAGTTGCCAAGGCTTGCAGTATGTCATTGATCTGCAGATCCTGCTGTTCACCTGGGACTGTGTTGAGTGGGAAACTCTGAGGTTGTGAGGAGTAACTTTTTTTACACAAAGGGTGGTGGGTGTATGGAATGAGCTGCCGGAGGAGGTAATTGAGGCAGGTGCTTTCATAACATTTAGGAGACAATTATACAGGTACATGGATAGAACAGGTTTAGAGAGTTAAAGCCCTGTCCCACTGTACGAGTTCATTCAAGAGTTCTCCCCGAGTTTGCCCTGATTCGAACTCGGAGATTTACGGTAATGGTCGCTCGTAAGTACTCGGGGCTCTCGTGGGCATTTTTCAACATGTTAAAAAATCTCCACGAGTCTTCCCGAGCTTACCTGCCGTTAGCGAATCTTCCCAAGTACCTGCCGTTAGCGTTACGAGCCGCTAAGAGACGTCCCTGAGCTCCGACGTACCCGCTGCGTTCATTCTACGTGTTTACCATGAGTTTGATCTTTTTTTAAACTCGGGAGAGCACTTGAATGAACTCGTACAGTGGGACAGGGCCATTATGTGCCAAGCGCGGGCAGGTGGGACTAGTGTAGATGGGGCAGCATGGGCAAGTTGGGCCGAAGGGCCTGTTTCCACACTGCATTATTCTATGAGAACGTCACTGAGTGATGAAATCTGGGGCGGGGATTGATGGGAATGTGGGGAGAATAAAATGGGAATGGTTGTAGGGTCACTGCAAATGAGGGTTTAATGGTGGGCACAGACTCAGTGGGCTATCTCCCTGCTGTGTGAGTCTCTGACACCAAGTTTCAGCCTGCCAGCGTCTTATAGTACCTGCTATTTCCTCTGGTTGCTCATACCATATACCCAAGACCCTCTGTGAAAGTTGCCCCTCAGGTTCTATTAAATTTAACCCTTATCACCTTAAACCTAAGTACTATGTTCCTTGATTTGCTTATCCTAGGTAAAAGTCTCTGTGCATTCACCCTATCTAATCTCCTCGTGGTTTTATACACCTCTAAAGAAAGTTACCAAACAAATGGATATTTCTTGTTCACCAATAATATACTCACCTGGGAATGAGAAGGGAAGCAGACTTTGATTCTCTCGCTCTCTCCCTCCATCTCACGCCCTCTCTTTTGCTCCGCCTCTATCTATCTCTCCATCCCTTTCCCTCCCTCCCTCTCTACCCCTCTCTCCATCTCCATCTCTCTCTCCCTCTCAATCTCTTTCTCTCTCTCCCGTTCCCTCCCCCTCCTTCTCACCCCATCTCACTCTTCTATTCACTGCCCACTGTTCTGCACGTGTATTCACATCCAGCTCCGTCCAACTGATGTACTGAGCTAAACTCTGCATTCCCAAGAAGGCTGCAAACTCCAAACATCAGTTATCTGAGAAACACATCTTGGCTGAGTAATATACTCGTAAAGGTTTTACAAGACATGCCTAATAAAGTTTAAACAACCGCACTGGGCCAATAACAACACAGTCTAGGTTCTATGGGGTGGCCATGGGAAAGCCCTGTCACTGTAAATAACTTCATTATGAGTTGGTGCAGTAAACTTTAACAACTGCCAGCTCACCTTCAATGGCTTGTGGTTTGATCAATCTGTCATCTTTAAGAGGAGTTGAGACAGCGTTCATCAGGACACTTGTGCCTCGAGTGAGATGTGTGTCAGATCTGACCTAGGGATGTTTGACAAGTGAAAATGGAGAAACCTTCTCCTCATCATTTAATTTGTATTATTCCCCCTGGGAGTATGTGATAGGACAATCCATAGGGAACTTTATTCCGCATCTAACATGTACACTCCCTGTAGAAACAAGGAAGTGCAGATGCTGGTTCATACCAAAGGTAGACACAAAATACTAGAGTAACTCAGCGGGTCAGGCAACATCTCTGGAGAAAAAGGATAGGTGATGTTTCGGGTCGGGACTGTCCCTGCCCCCCTGTAAATGATGAATGGGACAGTGTAGAGGGAGCTTTACTCTGTGTCTAACATGGACTGTCCCTGCCCAGTGAATGAGTGTAGAGGGACCTTTAAACTTAGGTTTAGGTTTATTATTGTCACATGGACTGAGATATAGTGAATAGCTTTGTTTTGCATGCTATCCAATCAGATCAGATACCGTACAAAAATACAATCAAACCAAACTCAAGTATAAAGTGTGGAGAAAAGTGCGATGCTCCGGTATTCCCTGGGAAACGTCTTTTCGTTTTGCACTGCACAACTGTTGCTTGCAAGATGACAATAAAGCAATTGAATTGAATTGAATTGAATTGAATTGAATTGAAGATACAGAGTGTAGAATATAGTTCTCAGCATAACTGAAACAGCAATTAATTTCTAGTTCATTACAGTTCCACATCACTCTCTCACTGGCTAACGCAAGGATTCAATGCTCATTAATCCAAATTTAGTTATTTTTTGTATAATTTTTTTATTCTTTTATCCCAAGGGACTTAAGTCTCCAGTTGATTTTAGTTTTAAATTTTCTTCTGAATGGGAAGTAATATCATTTCCACCAAAGCATTGATTCCCCCGAGAGTTTAATAATCTTGTAAAATATGTAAAATAAATCTGAAAATATGAAACTTTTATTTTTAAATAGTGCAGTGGACGCCTTCCTGAGTGCCCGTGAAGTCAAGTGCCAGTGAAGTCAAGCGAGTGGATGGCGATGGTTTTAGTTCAAAGCAGCTAACAATAAGCTGGACGACTTCAGCAGGTCGGGCAGCATTTGTGTTGGGAAAGGAATTGTTGCGATGTCAGGTCAAGACTCTGAATCAGGACTGTTTTCACCCAGTCTCTTCATGAAGCTCATCAGAAAACCATTGGTGAGCAAACCTCCGCCCAATTTCCACTCAACCCCATTCTCCTGCCTTCTCCTCATAACCCCTGACACCCCTGTTCAATAGTCAGTGTGGACTCGATGGACCGATGGGCCTTGTTCCATGCTGTATCTCTAAACTAAACTAAATATCTGAAAGCTCCGGATCAGATGTTATTGATATGTGCCATGTTTTGAGTTGACTCAGTTCTATTCACTTGGACATGTGTCCTACAGACTGACCAGGGTGGTTGAAAATGTGCAGCAAAGTTGTCTGTGCAGTTACACTGCACTATGCACACTGACATCCCCTAATCCCTGGACACTGTCTACATCAAAGATTCTCACAAGAATCTGCAACGCTGGACTCAAATTCTCAGGAGTATGTTTTTAGTTCAGTTTAGAGATACAACGTGGAAACAGGCCCTTCGGCCCACTAAGTCCCCGCCGAACAGCAATCCCCGCACATCAGAACTATCCTACACACTAGGGACATTAAAATGTTTTGCCAAAGCCAATTAACCTACAAAGCTGTACATCTTTCAAGTGTGGGAGGAAACCAGAGCACCAGAGGACATAGGTTTAACGTGAGGGGGAAAGATTTAATAGGAATATGAGGGGTAACTTTAACACACAAAGGATGGTATGTGTATGGAACAAGCTGCCAGAGGAGGTAGTAGAGGCAGGTACTATCGCAACGTTGAAGAAACATTTAGACAGGTCCATGGTTAGGACAGGTTTAGAAGGATAGGGGCCAAATGCAGGCAGGTGGGACTAATCTAGACGGGACATGTTGGCCGGTGTGAGCTAGTTGGGCTGAAGGGCCTGCTTCCACGCTTTAAGACTCTATGACTCTACGACTAGAAAATTGCAAACGTGTCTCCACTGTTTAAGAACAGGGCGAGTCAAAGGAAAATAAATTGTAGGCCAGTTAGTCTGACTTCTGTGGTTGGGAAGATTTTATAGTCCACTAGACTAAGTGGGACCCATTGGGTCCCATGTTCACACGGGAGGGCTGGTCCCCCAACGCAATATTCCACCTCTCCATCAATTCCAATATTGGTGGCCAGTGGAGGGGGGGGGGCTTTCTGGAGCGCTAGTATGGCTGTTGTGGCCTTAAGGGACTGGTTTCCAGAGGGCTAGTATGGACATTATGGGCCAAATGGATTCTTGGGGTGGCAGCTCAGTCACTCAAGCCTGATGTGCTGGCAGCTCACTCACGGCTGGTGGGCTGGCATTTGACTCAGGGCTATTCCTTGAAATTCCACTTCAAGCAGGGTGCAAGGCCACCAATTTCAAGTGCAGTTTCATACCACTTCAAGCAGGGTGCAAGGCCACCAAATTCAAGTGCAGTTTCATGCCACTTCAAGTAGGGTGCAAGGCCACCAGATTCAATTGCAGTTAGTTTCATACCTTTTCATGCAGGGTGCAAGGCCACCACATTCAAATGCAGTTTCATACCATTTCAAGCAGGGTGAAACCACCATAAAACCACACAAAACACCACAAAACACCACATAAACATCATATAAACATCACATAAACACCACACACAGTTCAGTAGACATTCAGTGTGTTCAGTTGATTCACAGCTCAGACAGTTGTGATCTCTCCCTCCCCCATCTTGCAGAGACTGAGCCACAGCCATACTTCCGGGTTTTATAATCCCTCCCCCTCCCACCGGAAGGGGCGTGGCCTTCATGGCATGATCCACAGGAAAGAGATTCTCAACATTTTTTAAACACTAATAACACTTTTATTTTTCATTGATGGAAAGAATCCTCTACACCTGATGAGCAGAGAGGGACTAAGTAAGATGGCCAAAAATCAACCGTAAATGGTAGCGTTTTATCTAAAATCAATATACAATGCAAACAGGAAGTTGTCAAGTTTAGACTTTTAATCATTTGCCATTTCAAACCAACCACCACCAACCATTTGCTGTGCTTTATTTCAAACCAACCACCACCAACCATTTCATGTGCTTTATTTCAAACCAACCACCACCAACCATTTGCTGTGCTTTACTTCAAACCAACCACCACCAACCATTTGCTGTGCTTTATTTCAAACCAACCACCACCAACCATTTGCTGTGCTTTTTCAAACCAACCACATTTTCATTTTCAAACCACATTAAGGTCAGTAAAACCACACTCACAGTTTAGTAGACATGTGTTCAGTGTTATTCACAGCTCAGACTGAGAGACATGACCCTCTCGCTCCCCCATCTTACAGAGACTGACTGAGGCACTCAACACTTCCGGGTTTTATAGTCTCCGGAAGGGGCGTGGCCTTCAGGAGAGAGAATCTCAACATTTTTTAAACACTAATAACTCTTTAATTTTTCATCGATGGGAAAAATCCTCTTGTCCTGCGCAGCGGAGGGGGGCTCTGAGTGAGGTGGCCAAAAATCACAGCCGTAAGAGGCAGCGTTTTTTCTAAAATCAATATACACTACAACAGAAAGTGGTCAAGATCAGACTTTTAGTAATATAGATTATCAGGGTGATATTTCGGGGGTACTTGGAAGCACTTGATAAAATAGGCCAAAGTCAGTACCGTTTTGTTAAGGGAGATTCTGTCTGACAAATCTGTTGGAGTTTTTAAAAGAGGCAACAAGCAGACAGGGAGAGTCGGTGGATGCTTACTTACTTGGGTTTTAGAAGGCCACATGTGAAAGTGTAGGAGCCCATGGCATTAGAGGGAAGATATTAGAATGAATAGAAGATTGGCTGACTGACAGAAGGCAAAGAGTGTAAATAAAGTGGGGCTGCCAGTGACTAGTGGTGTTCCGCAGGGGTCAGTGTTGGGTCCACTACTTTTCACATTAGATGTTAAGAGTCAAGAGTCAAGAGTGTTTTATTGTCATGTCCCAGACAGGACAGTGAAATTCTTACTTGCTGCAGCACAACAGAATATATAAACATAGTACATAATGGGGGAAAAAAAGATTCAGTGTGTATATGTACACATTCACACATTCTCAATAAATAAACAAACATAGTGCAATAATAATAATAGTCTGTTATAGTTCAGAGCTTATTTGCTGTCGTGTTTAATAGCCTGATGGCTGTGGGGAAGAACTGGATGAGGGAATCGATGCCGCAGATTTCCAGCAGTCACTGTTTTATTTCGGATTTCCAGTAACTATGGGGTATAACTTCATGTTCACAAGTAGAAATAAAATATGTGATTGAATTATACCGGGGAAAAGATGTTGCTGGTGTCCTGGTTTACACGATCAGCGTTGAAATAGGCTATGGGAAAAGATCACACTGTAGTTTGTGGAAGTTTATCCTGCACACATTGGTCGCTGTGAGTCAATCATAATATGAATGCATCACATGAACTACAAAGGCAGCAGCAAAGTACTTTTGGACTGCAATGAAACTGAAAGTCACTGTTTACATTCAAATCTTTTTTAGGAAGGAAGGAAGGACATAAACTTCCTCTTTGCATTGACATTTTATTGCATTTTGTTCAGGGTGCTTCACAGCAGGGTTTGGGAACAGCTCCATCCACTGTGGACGCAGCCCAGACCATCACGCAAACCAGCCTCCCTTCCATTGACTCCATCTACACTTCACGCTGCCTCGGCAAGGCCACCAGAATAATCAAGGAGCAGTCTCACCCCAGTCACTCCCTCTTCTCCCCTTTCCCATCAGGCAAGAGGTACAGAAGTTTCAATGACAGTTTCTTCCCAGCTGTAATCGGGCAACTGAGCCATCCTACCACCAACTAGAGAGCGGTCTTGACCTCTCATCTATCACCCATTGGAGACTTTCAAACTATTTTCAATCAAACTTTACAGGACTTTACTTTGCACTAAACATTATACCCTTTATCCTCTATCTGTACACTGTGGACGGCTTGATTGTAATCATGGATAGTCTTTTCGCGACTGGATAGCATGCAACAAAAAGCTTTTCACTATACCTCAGTAGATGTAATAATAATAAACTAAACTAAACTGAATAACTAAACTGAACCTTATAATTGTCCCCAGTGGACATAGAGGCAACATGGGGACTGGTTGTTTATAACTGAGGTGCATAGAAATTTATTCACTCCCAGGTGATAAATCTCTGCAATTCTCTGCTACCAGGGGTGGTGGGAGCTGTAGCATTAGCTATAATTAAGGAGAGGTTAACGAAATATTTGAACGATTGAGGGAGTGAGGGCTATGGGGAATTGGCATAGAAGAGGAGTTGACATCAGTATAGATTGTCCATGATTACATTGCATGGTGGGGCAGGCTTGAGGGACTGGATCTCTTGTGTTCAGCAGTGGTGCACTCCCTGCCAGGTGAAAGGTTCGGTTAGTTTGCTTTGGTTTCAAGATACAGCATAGAAATAGGCCCTTCGGTCCACGCCGACCATCGATCACCCATTCACACTAGTTCTATGTTATCCCACATTCGCATCCACTCTCTGCGCACTAGGGGCAATTTACAGAGGCCAATAAACCTACAAAACTGCATGTCTTTGGGATTTGAGTGGAAACCAGGGCACCTGGAGGAAATCTACTCAGTCACAGGGAGAATGTGAAAATTTCATGCAGACAGCACTTGAGGTCAGGATCAAACCTGGGTCTCTGTCGCTGTGAGGCAGCAGCTCTACCAGCTGTGCTACTGAATGGCCTCCTGGGCCAGCAGTTCCCCTTGCAAAGCGGGGCTGGTGAAAGTGGATGAGCTCGACAGTGGGGAAGCAGTCCCTGAGCTGCCTGCCTGCCTGCCTGTCTGCTTTGACTGCTGAATCTGGCATGTTATATTTCTGTCTCATCTTCAGTCTGGAAGGCAGGCTCTGAGGAGCTCGCCGAGCTGAGGGAGTGTTAATGGAGCCCGGGGGGAATGCATCCTCAGCTTGGAAATCAGGCAGCAGTCAAAACAAACAGGAGACGAGCAGGAGCGGTGGCGTGCCGAGTGAGAAGTGTGGCGTTCGTACGGAGCTGCAGGGAACGCCGACGACGAGGGGGCGTCAGCTGAGCACACAGGCGCAGGCCTGCGCCACTGAACCCCACGGGACAGTGAGGTCTCCAGTGGGACAGAAGGAGGTGAGGCAGAGGTCAAGGATGGGTGGAGAGGGTACATTAGGTGCTCCGGAGAACGTGGCTTCCAAGTGCCATGGGACAAATTCAACACTGCGGCCAGTAACCTTTACCCTGGCATACCATCACACACAGTGGCACTGGACCATCTGCCCAAGGGATTTGATGCCTTAATCCCCAAATCTCTGTCAACAATAAACAAGAATGTACTTTTACTTACAATTGCATTACATTTTCTCTAGAGGGGGTGCCCTTGTAATTAATAGCTCCTGGCGAGCACGTGTGTGTGAGTGTGTGTGAGGTTGGTACACTTGGCACCACTGCATGTCCCCTGGCACCAGCCCACAGTATGTTCTGAGAGCTACGCCTTGTTCAGGGAGTGCCATCAAAGCACGGGCAGGGGTTGCAGAATGCAGCTTTGAAATGAGCTGGGCTTAGAGGAAAATTAACTTCATCCAGTCATGTTTTAACCTAAAACAAAAATAGAAAATGCTGGAAATACTCAGCATATTAGGCCGCATCTGCGAGAAGAGAAACAGAGCTGATGTTTTAGGTCTGAGTCCATCTGTCAGGACTGCTTTAACCTGCTGAATCTAAAGTGGGTTGCACCAAAGATAGATACAAAGTTCTGGAGAAACTCAGCGGGTCAGGCAGCATCTCTGGAGAAAAAGGGTGGGTGATGTTCCAAGTTGGGATCCTTTTAGTCCGAAGAAGGGCCCCGACCTGAAACGTCACCTATCCTTTTCTCCAGAGATGCTGCCTTATCTGATGAGTTACTCCAGCACTTTGAGTCCATCTTCAGTATAAACGGGCATCTGCAGTTCCTTCCGATCACACTAAAGTGGGTTGTAACTGGTTACTTGCAGGAGTCAATGCACCATACTATATAGAATCAAGATTGTTTAATTGTCAGTGTGTGGGAAGGAACTGCAGATACCGGTTTAAACCGAAGATAGACACAAAAAGCTGGAATAACTCAGCAGGTCAGACAGCATCTCTGGAGAAAAGGAAAAAGTGACGTTTCAGGTCAAGACCCTTCTTCAGACGGGTGTTTTGAAGAAGAGTGTCGACCCGAAACATCACCTATTCCTTTAATCCAGAGATGTTGTTTGACCTGCCGAGTTACGCCAGCTTTTTGTGTCTATTGTAGTGGCCTGCACGAGGTCAGAAAAAGGCTAGACGCCAGGCAGGTTCAAAAGTCCTTTAATGAAGGCATGACAAACTCTCAGATCCCCCACCACCCCGAGCAGTAACCCGAAACCAATGGGCAGTCCACCCGTCCCTGTCCCTCAAGTGCCGAGGGGGATGACCCACGCTGTGGCCTAATATCCAGGGACCGCCACAGGACACTCCCCAAGACCCGGAGGCACGAAACGGACAGGAGGGCGCACGCGGTGACCAGCCCTGGTACGCACCACGCCCGGCACAGGAACCAGCAACCGACCAACAGGTGCAGGGGATGGAGTAGCCACTGGAGGAGGTACCCTAGACGGAGGGCGCACTCGCAGGTAGGGCCGCGCGACCAGCACCGGCTGATCAATGTCAACATGCGCCGGCTTCAGCCGCGCAACCGAAACGGTCTCACGCCGACCCCCCATGTCCAGGACGAAAGTGGACGAACCATGTTCCAGGACCCGGAAGGGACCCTCGTACGGCCGTTAAAGGGGTGTCCGATGAGCATCCCTGCGCAGGAAGACGAACTGGCAGTCCTCCAGAGCAGAGGGAACGTACGGATGGACGGACCGATGACGAGACGTGGGCACCGGCGCCAGCTTGCCCACCGTCTGCCGAACACGTTGCAGGGCATCAGAAGGCTGCTCCACCTGGCCCCGTGCCGACGGGATGAACTCCCCGGGCACCGTCAACGGGGACCCATACACCAACTCGGCAGAGGAGGAGGCCAAGTCCTCTTTGGGTGCGGTGCGGATCCCCAGCAAAACCCACGGCAGGGCATCTACCCAGTCCGGATCCGTGCGCCATGCCTTCAGGGCATCCTTAAGTTTGCGGTGAAACCGCTCCACCAGGCCGTTCGCCTGCGGATGATACGCCGTCGCGTGGTGTAGGC
The DNA here is from genome assembly GCA_038087875.1 of Malacoraja senta. Taxonomy (NCBI): domain Eukaryota; kingdom Metazoa; phylum Chordata; class Chondrichthyes; order Rajiformes; family Rajidae; genus Malacoraja; species Malacoraja senta. The sequence continues at coordinate 118,591 of JAXLNO010000065.1, read as the reverse complement.
GAACCGCCAGGAGGCGTGCCATGGCCGACCACAGCGCAGCCCGTGCCACATGAAGCTGGAGGCTACGAGGGCCGTTGTTGCCCTGATGGAGGGATGCGCAAGCCCGTGGAGCACCTCGAACACCCTGCGCCGGCAGGCTACGGGGACAATGGGTCGCGGAAGTCCAGTGGAGACATCGCACAGCAGCGTTGCGCCCCCAGGACCACAGACAACGTCCTCCAACTGCAAGCCCGATACTGCTCTGCGATAGGCGGCCATTTCCTCGTCTACCAGCTGTGCGGTTGTCAGAGCGGAATAATCAATACCCTCAGCGACTTGGAGAACGGCGTGAACCGCAGGTCGCGATAAGGCGTTGACCACCCTGTTGTACTTACCCTCCACGAAGCGGATTGAGGTGGTGTACTCTGACACGTACGCCAACTGCCTCTGCTGCTGCGCAGACCACGGGTCTGAAACCTTGGCATATGCGAATGTTAGCGGCTTGTGATCCGTGAAGGCAGTGAAGGGCCTCCCCTCCAGGAAATACCGAAAGTGGCGTACAGCGAGGTACAGGGCGAGAAACTCACGGTCAAAAACGCTGTAATGGCACTGAGCACCATTGAGGTGCCTGCTGAAGAAGGCGAGTGGCCACCAGCAGCCGTCAACAAGCTGCTCCAGCACTGCCCCAACCGCCACCTCAGAAGCGTCCACTGTCAGGGCGGTCGGGGTGACCTGCCGTGGATGGACGAGCATCGTGGCCCCAGCCAGGGCCTCCTTAGCATTCTCGAATGCCTCTACCCGCTTCGTCGGACCACTCAACCTCCTTGTGATGACCGCGATTAGGTGGAAAAGCGGGCGCATGATTCCGGCCACCGCCGGCAAGAAGCGGTGATAAAATGCGACCATCCCCACGAATTCCTGGAAGCCCTTAACTGTGGTTGGACGGGGGAACCGGCGGACAGCATCCACCCTGGCCGGCAGAGGCACCACCCCTTGTGAAGTTACGTGATGGCCGAGGAAGTCAATGGCCGTCACCCTGAAACGGCACTTGGACGAGTTGATAGCCAACCCGTAAACGCTGAGGCGCTGACACAGCTAACGGAGGTGGATGCAGTGCGCCGCGAGTGGTTGGACACGAGTGTGTCGTCCAAGTAGACGAATACGAAGTCCAGGCCACAGCACAAACAATCCATAAGCCGCTGGAAGGCCTGCGCGCCGTTCTTCAACACGAACGGCATCCGCAAAAATTCAAACAGCCCAAACGGTGTAATAATTGCTGTCTAAGAGATATCGTCCGGGTGGACCGGAATCTGGTTGTACCCGCGCACGAGGTCCACGTTGGAGAACACCGATGCTCCAGCCAGATGGGCATTGAAGTCCTGAATGTGCGGGACCGAGTACCTGTCGGCGACGGTCGCATCAGTCAGGCGACGGTAATCCCCACACGGGCGCCAACCCCCGCCCGCCTTGGGGACCATGTGGAGTGGTGACGCGCATGGGCTATCGGAGGGATGCACGATGCCCATCGACTCCATCAGGCGGAACTCCTCCCGTGCTAGACGGAGCTTGTCCGGCGTGAGACGACGTGCATGGGCGTGCACGGACAGGCCGGTAGTCAGAATGTGGTGCTCCACCCCATGCTTGGTGGCGGAGGAGCGGAAGTGGGGTTCGAGGATTTCCGGAAAATCCGCTAGGATGCGCGCGAAAGTTGCATCCACAGACGACAGGGGGCCATCAGGGCCTGCAACCGGATCACCAACGCAGAGGGAGACCGGCTCCAGCGTGATGGAGTGCACCAGGCGCTGCCGCTTGACATCCACGAGGAGTGAATGCGCTCGAAGGAAGTCGGCACCCAGCAGCGGCTGGGAAACATCGGCGATGACAAACTCCCACGAAAAGCAGTTATGGCCGAAGTTGAGGGAGATAGTGCGGACTCCGTAAGTACGAATAGGGCTCCCGTTCGCCGCAGTGAGGAGGGCGCCGCGTTTGTCCACACGGATGTTAGCGATGGACGGAGGCAGCACACTCACCTCCGCCCCGGTGTCCACGAGGAACCGACCCCCGGTGCAGCGATCCCAGGCGAAGACGCAATGAATATGGCCGGCCGCCGAAGGACTCACTGACGACCAGCCCATGCATTTCCAGGGAAAATTCAGGGCGGGCGACATTGCCTGGCTGCAGCTCCCCAGCGGCAGTGATAATAGCACCAGCCCCCTCTGCTGGCATCCAGTGGAAAAGGAGATGGCTGGGCTGGGCTGGGCTGATCACCCGTGACCTCTGCTGGCATCGGAGGGAACTGCAGGCGGACCGTGATGGAGCGACGTGCCTGCGCTGGAATGCCCTTTGGCGGCCGGATTTCGCCGCGGATGTCATCTGGAAGCGGCCGAGACGCAGTCGATGCAGGCCCCGACCTGCTCTGCACTTCCCGATGCCGCGGGAAGGATGATCAGCTCTTCCAGGTCCCGCTGACGGGACATCCACAGCTGGTCGGAGCGCTCGGCCAGCACATGCTTGTCGGTGAAGGGATCGCTGGCGAGCTGCAGGCGGATGTCGGGCGGGAGCTGCTGGAGCTTGGCATGTTTAAATAAAAAACAGGGCTCGTGGTCGCCCATAAGGACGAGCATGTCCTCCAGGAGGGCCGACAGCCGGCGGTCACCGAGGCCGTCCATACTCAGAATCCGAGCTGCCCGCTCAGACTCGCTAAGGCCAAACCTCCTGATGAGCAGGGCCTTGCTGCCCGCATATTTGTTAGCTGCCGGGGGGGGGGGGGGGGGGGGGGGGGGTGGGGGGACAGAGGTGAGGTTTTACTCGCCTCGCAGTTGCCTGGTCAAGAGCGCCGATGACGTAATAGTACTTGGTTTCATCCACCGTCACACCCCGCAGAGCAAAAAGTGCCTCTGCCTGCTGGAACCAGACATCAGGCTCTTCTGTCCACAAAGTCGGGAGCTTCAGCGCGACATGGAGGTTCTGGTCCATCACGATGCGTGATGAACATCGGGATCACCAATGTAGTGGCCTGGACAAGGTCAGAAAAAGGCTAGACGCCAGGCAGGTTCAAAAGTCCTTTAATGAAGGCATGACAAACTCTCAGATCCCCCCGAGCAGTAACCCGAAACCAATGGGCAGTCCACCCGTCCTAGTCCCTCAAGTGCCGAGGGGGATGACCCAAGGAGTGGCCTAATATACAGGGACCGCCACACTATCTTGCATTTAATTGTCATATGTACCGACTATAGAACAATGACATTCTTACTTGCAGCAGCTTAACAGGCCTATAAACACATAATAAACAAAAAAATATATACAATATTACTACAAATATTAGGGTTGTAACAATGCTTCATCATGTATTAACTGAAGGTGTCAGGTCAGAAACCAGAAGATACTCACACAACAATGATCTCACATTGTATAGCCAACTAGGGTCCCAATTCAAAACGTCACCCATCCATGTTCCACAGAGACACTGCCTGACAAAGCGAGAGTAATTCGGCACATCAGGTAGCATCAGTGCAGGGAATGGTCACCCAACGTTTGAAAAAGGGTCCTGACCCAAAATATCCTTTGTCCATTTCCCTCCACAAATGCTGCCTGACCAGCTGAGTTCTTCCAACACTTTGTTTTTTTACTCAAGATTCCAGCATCTGCCGTCTCATGTGTCTGCACGTATACAGTCTTCAATGAGTGGACAGTCAGAAGTCAGGGAATGAACCGCATCCTATGTATAGTTTTATATACTAAATTTAAATTCTCAATTTTATAGGAACTGCAGATGCTGATTTAAATAGGTAGACACAAAATGCTGGAGTAACTCAGCGGGCCAGGCACAGTAGAATTGAACGTTCTGGCAATGGTGAGATGTCCTTCCCTTATGGAGATGCCAACCTTTGCCTGAATCAGCAGGGGAAGGGGAGGAAAGGAATGGGGATTCTGATCCAAGGAGGGGTCTGGTGTTCAAGCTCATTTACTGTCACAGAGTCTCTTGCCCAGAGTGGGGGAATCAAGACCCAGAGGGCATAGGTTTAAGGTGAAGGAGGAAAGATTTTGTAGGAATCTGAGGGGTAACTTTTTCGCATAAAGGGTGGTGGGTGTAAGGAACGAGCTGCTGGAGGAGGTAGTTGAGACAAGGCAACATTTAAGAAGCATATAGACAGGTACATAAATAGGACAGGAATAGAGGGATATGGGCCAAATGCAGGCAAGTGGGACTAGTGTAGATGGGACGTTGCTCGGTGTGGGCAAGTTGCGTGGAAGGATCAGTTTCCTCACTGTATGGCTCTATGATGCATCGGCTGTGGGGATGTATATGACCTGGAGAGTGAGATGTAGGTGTTGAAGGAAGCTGTCCAGTGCCCAGGGTTCATTGGTTCAAGGCCACCTCCAGCTGTGTGGAGCACTCAACCAGGTGAGCATAGGTTGAGGTGCATTTGTCTTTAGTCTCACTTCTGATTACAATCCCATTTGGAAGGGGTCAAGAATCAATCGTGTCAATGGCCCAACTGGTAGAGCTGCTGTCTCTCAAAACCAAAGACCCCCAGATTTAATCCTGACCTCGGGAGCTGTCTATATGAAGTTTGCACGTTCTATCCGTGCCGTGTGGATTTTCTCCGGATGCATCGGCCTTTCACTTTTGGTAAGTTTCAATGTGGTACCCCCTCATCCTTCTAATCTCCAGCGTGTACAGGTTCAGTGCCTTCAAATGCTCATTATATGTTAACCCAATCATTTCTGGGACCATAGTCTTAAACCTATTCTGGACCCTCTCCAATGCCAGCACATCCCTCCTCAGATATGGGGCCCAAAACTGCTCATAATACTCCAAATGCGGTCTGACCAGTGCCTTATAAAGCCTCAGCATTACATTGTGTGTAAGAAAGAACTGCAGGTGCCGGTTTAAATCGAAGGTAGACACAAAATGTTGGAGAAACTCAGCGGGACGGCAGCAACCCAGGAGAGAAGGAATGGGTGACGTTTCATGTCGAGACCCTTTTTCAGTCACATATATATACACTGAACTTTTTTTGTTGTCATTTATTTTAGGTTTTACAGAGTAATATGTTTACATATCTGCTGTGCTGCTGGAAGTAAGACATTTTTTGTCCGGTTTTGGGACATAGGACATCTTGACTCTTGACTATTTTTTGATGTTGTGGTTGTTGTTATATCTATATTACTAAAAGTAAGATCTTGACCACTTCCTGTTTTTCTGTTTCATGATTTTTGAAAAAACGCTGCCACTTATGGCTGTAATTTTTGGCCGTCTTACTCAGAGTCCCCCTCCGCTGTGCAGGACAAGAGGATTTTTCCCATCGATGAAAAATAAAAGAGTTATTAATGATTTAAAAATGTTGACATTCTCTCTGCTGCCCCTGCTGGTGGGAGGCGGGAGGGACTATAAAACCCAGAAGTGTTGTGCCTCACTCAGTCTCTGCAAGATGGAAGAAGCGAGATGGTCACGTCTCTCTGAGCTGTGAATAACACTGTGAGTGCCCTTAGTGTGGTTTGAAAATGAAAATGTGGTTGCTTTGAAATGCTGCACTGCAAATGGTTGTTGGTGGTGGTAACTGCTTTTAAATGCAGCACTGCAAATGGTTGTTGGTGGTGGTAACTGCTTTGAAAAGCTGCACTGCAAATGGTTGTTGGTGGTGGTAACTGCTTTGAAATGCTGCACTGCAAATGGTTGTTGGTGGTGGTAACTGCTTTGAAAAGCTGCACTGCAAATGGTTGTTGGTGGTGGTAACTGCTTTGAAATGCTGCACTGCAAATGGTTGTTGGTGGTGGTAACTTGACAACTTCCTGTTTGCACTGTATATTGATTTTAGATAAATCGCTACCACTTACGGCTGTGATTTTTGGCCATCTTACTCAGTCCCACTCCGTTCATCAGGTGCAGAGGATTCTTCCCATCAATGAAAAATAAAAGTGTTATTAGTGTTTAAAAAACGTTGAGAACCTCTCTCCTGTCAATCACACCATGAAAGCCACGCCCCTTCCGGTGGGAGGGGGAGGATTATAAAACCCGGAAGTGTGGGTGTGGCTCAGTCTCTGCAAGATGGGGGAGGGATAGGTCACGACTGTCTGAGCTGTGAATCAACTGAACACACTGAATGTCCACTGAACTGTGAGTGTGGTGTTTATGTGGTGATTTGTGTGGTTTTATGGTGGTTTCACCCTGCTTGAAATGGTATGAAACTGCATATGAATGTGGTGGCCTTGCACCCTGCATGAAATGGTATGAAACTGCATTTGAATGTGGTGGCCTTGCACTCTGCATGAAATGGTATGAAACTGCATTTGAATTTGGTGGTCTTGCACCCTGCATGAAATGGTATGAAACAGCACTACCATTTGGTGGCCTTGCACCCTGCTTGAAGTGGCATGAAACTGCACTTGAATTTGGTGGCCTTGCACCCTGCTTGAAATGGAATTTCAAGGAATAGCCATGAGTCAACTGCCAGCCCACCAGCCGTGAGTGAGCTGCCAGCACATCAGGCTTGAGTGACAGAGCTGTCACCCCAAGAATCCATTTGGCCCAGAATGTCCATACTAGCCCTCTGGAAAACGGTCCCTTCAGCCCACAATACCCATACTAGCGCTCCAGAAAGCCCCCCTGCCAACTGGCCACCAATATTGGAATTGGTGAAGAGGTGGAATATTGCGTTGGGGGACCACCCCTCCCGTGTGAACATGGGACCCAATGGGTCCCACTTAGTCTAGTATTTAGATAAAAGAAATGGCAATGTGAAATAAGGAGCAAGGAGACCAGGTATGAACACAGAGAGGAGACGAGACAATGTACGATTAGTATTTGGTAGATGGATTATAGTCAGTGACCAATATACCATGTACAACTGATCAGTAAATGGCAATCAGCAACCCGTTCACAATCACATCTAGACAAAGCACCAATTTGCCATTGGAGTGGGTGTGCATGCTCCCTGATTCATAAATTCATGTTCATAAGCTATAGGAGCAGAATTAGGCCATTCGGCCCATCAAGTCTACTCCGCCATGCAATTGTGGCCTATCTATCTATCCCTCTCAACCCTATTCTCCTGCCTTCTCCCCATAACCCCTGATCACTGCAGATCTGAGCTTACAAGGCAGTGCTGATGGAGAGAGAAAGAGTAGCAGAAAAAGAGAGTGATAGGGAAGGATCTGGAGTCAGAGAGCAGAGAGATGGTCTGAAACATTGTCTGGTCGTTAATAATTTGGGTACTAAGCTATGCCCGTGAACATAGTCTCTTGTTCGGGCTCAGTCCTGTGTAAACTATCGGAGATGGATTAGGAGCCCAGAGGTGGAGAGGATCAGCCTTCTGTACACTGGGATACCAACGGAGGCAATCTGCTGCTATCGAGCAACTCAAGGACTTGAATTAAATCATCTTTGAAGCTCCAGCAGTTGAATAATTCAAGAAGCACCAAGTCTCACAGAACTGTTACTCTGCAATTCCTGTTTGGTGGGGAGAGAAAGTCAGAGGATGCTTGGCAGCTAAAGCACCAGTTAAGAACAAAATAGTGTGCGTGTGTCTGTGAACTCATGTGTGTGCGTGTGTATATGCATGCGTATGTTTGCGTATGTATGTGTGTGTGCTTGCGTGTATGTCCATACATGTACACAAGGCGCATCATTTTTTTTACATAATGTAGAGTAATTTTTCGAGATGTCACAGCTTACTGGTTAGGTTACTAGACTATCCGCCAAGTTCCAAAGATTCAAATTCAAATCCCACCCTTGATAGCAGGGGAATTTAAATTGAATTTTAATAAACTTGACATTAAAAAAAAGGCAAATTCCTCTCAGTAATGGTAGGACAAATCAATCCACTGGATTGTGTAAAAACCTATCTGGTTCATTAACGTCCTGCAGAAGAAGGAATCCTCGCAAGTCCTGTGACTTTTCAGAGTTTAGAGATGCACCATGAAAATAGACCCTTCGGCCCGCTGAGTCCATGTTGACCATGAAATCACATGTTCACACTAGTTCTATGATATCCCACTTTCTCATTCACTCCCTAAGCACTAGGGTCAATATACGGAGGCCAATTAACCTACAACCCTGTTTTTGGGATGAGGGAGAGCACCAGGAAGAAACCTACACTGTCACAGGGAGAACGTACAAACTCCACACAGACAGCAACCGAGATCAGGATAGAACCCGGGTCTCTAGTGTTGTGAGGCAGCCGCTCTACCAGCTGTGCTACTGTGCCACCCTGCAGTTAAGAGTTAACAAATAAAAATGGTTAACTCTTAAGTGCAGGAACAATTGGATGATATATACTGGCATTGACAACAGTGTTGGCAGCAGTCTGCTGTATGATTTTACCGGGTTGTATGCAAAACAAAGAATTTCACTGTATCTAAGTAAATGTGATAATAAAGTATCATTGAATCATTGTGTTCACAGTCCACCTTTGTGTGTGGCTCCACCAAGCTGTGCATAAAAAAGTTTTTTTTTCAAATTTTAATAAATCCTACAAAATGAATAACAATAATTAGCAGTGAACTCCAGTATGATGTTTCAACATGATGACAATTCCAATGCCAAGGAACTGTTGGTTGGAAAAATTACTTGGCTGGATGGTGTTCCCACTCCCGGTAAAGAGGACATCACGATGGCACTGCGGTAAAATTGCTGCTTTACAACGCCAATGACCCGGGCTCGACCCTGTCTACAGGTGCTGTCTGTATGGAGTTTGTACGCTCTCCACGTGGGATTTCCCCGTGTGCTCCAGATTCCTCCCACACTGCAAAGACGTGCAGGTTTGGAGGCCACTTGCATTCGGTGAAGATTGTAAATTGTAGTTAATGCGTAGGATAGTGCTAGTGTATCAGGATCGCTGGTCGGCGATAACTCAGTGTGCCGAAGGGCCAGTTGCCACGCTGTATCTCTAAACTAGACTAATCTATACCAGTAGAAAAGATTGGAAAATAATATAATTAAAGTAATAAAATGCAACACTGGAACTTGTCACGTTCAGTTCAAAGAGAGACAGGAAAAGAGGGGGTGAGTGTATGTGGAAAATTACAGATTCAGAAGCCAAGTCAAGGATTTGGTTTCTGCAGCCAACAAGCAAACCTATACTTAATTTATACTAATGCAATTATTTTCACAAAAGCTATTTGATGGGCCTATTAAACCATTTTCAGTGGAAGAGCCTAGTCTTGAAACTGCTCCATTAACAGCGCAGGTTTACTGTGGCTTGTTGCTGTGGGATTCACAGAGACGCACAGCTCTCTCTCCCTTCACTGCCTGCTCCCATAAAGTCATAGCCTAAATTATTGATCCTTCGACATGATCAGTACAGCAGTCACGTCAGTGGACAAGGCCTTCATAGCAGTGCACCCCCCCCCCCCCTCCCCTCCCCTCGGCTGTCTCCTCTGAAATAATTAGGAGAAATTTTTATTAAACCACAGTGAAAGGTTTAGTGTCGAAGTAATGGTGAGAGGTCTACGAGGTGATTAATGCCTTTGCAATAGTGAAGCGCCTGCAGTGACCAAAGCCCACAGTCAGACTGTGGACACGGGCGGCAGCAGTCAGATTGTAATGCGCTCAATTTTATAAAAGTGCCGATTTCAAAAACGAGAGAATCTAAATAGAGACAGAGAGACGGACAAACAAAGGAAGGGAGGAAGAGCAACAGACAGAGAAGGGAGTCAGAGACAGTTAGACAAAGGAAGGGGGAGAGAGAGGGAAAAAAACAGACAGAGAAGGGAGACAAATAGAGACAAAGGAAGGAAGGGTGAAAGACACAGACAGACATGAAAGACGGGTAGAGTGAGAGACACAGAGAGAGGCAGGGGGAAAGAGAAAAACGATAAGACAATGTGAAGTAGGAACTGTAAAAGTCAGACACAGAGAAACAGGGAGACAAAGACAATGAGAGGTGGAGACAGCAAGAGACAGACAGAGGGATGGGGAGAGACAGAGAGAGTTGGAGACAGAGAGCAAGAGACAGACAGGGATGTGGAGAGACAGATATAAGAGACGGAGAGCAAGAGACAGACAAACAGAGAGAGACGGAAGAGAGACAGACAGATTGGCAATGAGAGATGAAAATTGTGAGAGGCAAAAATACAAAGAGGGGGAAAAAGAGAGAAATAGGCAGACGGTGATAGGTGGAGACAGAGAAAAATATTGGGCCGAATAAGAAATGAAGAGAGAGAGAGGGAGAAAGAGACAAAAACTGACCCAGAAACACAAGGAGAGGCAGTTTTAATGAACCAGACAAGCAGACAGAGGGACCTTGAAAAAGTGAATAAAAAGGGAAGGGAGAAAGGCCGGTGAGACGGCCATGCTGAGAGTAGAGAGAGTTAGACACAGATAATTTGAGACAGACAAGGGGAGAAGGCAAGAGGCTGAGAAAGTGAGACAGGAAAGGTAAGAAGAGAGAGGCAAAGTGAACATTGGAGAGTGAGAAGATAGAGAGGATATGGGGAATAGATAAACAAACAAGAAGAGAAAAGGGTGCTTTTAATAGACAAAAACATACAGAAAAAGATTCTTTCAATCATAAATTCTGAAGGGGAAACCGGGATTTTGTAAAAACCCTAAGTTTATTTTATTTTGAAAAGTATTTTGGAGAGCAATTTTATCCTGACATCAAGGTCACAAAGCTGATGAAAGATAGATCTGGATTTCTATAACTCCTTAGCCCATGATTTATAAGCACATCAAAGCGAGGCGGAGGCACTGAAAGACTGCTTTGAAGTGTAGTCACTGTTGCATTCATTTTAGAAAAGCAGCACAGCATGCTGCCCCATAAAGCACAACGATAAATAATACAATCCATTATTTTGGTGATATTCGTGAGAGGCAGACATTGGACAGGACATTAGGAAGATCACCATCATCTTCTCCCTTCCCTTGGATCAGGGGTGACATTTCCTCACTGGCTCTGTGGGCTTGGGAGCGCAGTGTGGGCCTTACAAATTCTGTCACCCAGGGGCAGGACGTGCTTGACGGGGTAAGGATTTGGCTAGTTTGGGAATGGTTCAGTCCTTTCATCGTTTACATTGGGCTTCTGTATCCTTCCAACAAATGACCTTCATGGTGGCGCAGTAGTGGAGTTGCTGCATTAGAGCACCAGAAACCCAGGTTCGATGCTGACTATGGGTGCTGTCTGTACAGAGTTTGTACATTCTCCCAGTCATTTGCATAGGTTTTCTCCAGGAGCTCCGGTTTCTCCCACACTGCCAAGACATGCAAATTTGTAGGTTAATTGGCTATGGTCAAATTGTAAATTGTCCCTCGTGTGTGTAGGATAATGTTAGTGTGCCGGGATAGCTGGTCGAGTAGAAGGGCCTGTTTCCGTGTTGTATCTCTAAACTAAACTAAAGTTCTCAATGTCAATGGCTTGAAAGACCGAGTCTATAGAATCTCCTTCAACATCTCACCTGATGGATGATTATTGTAATATTTGAGGACTGACCTGACACGAGATAACATAGTTAACAAAGTCAGAGTCATGCAGCATATAAACAGGCTATTCAGCCCACCCCATTCAGATTCAGGAACAGTGTCTTCCCAGCTGTTATCGGGCAACTGAACCATCCTATCATCACTAGAGTGTGGTCCTGACCTACCTTCTATCTTATTGGTGACCGTCGGACTATCTTTAATTGGATTTTACTGGATTTTATCTGTACTAAACTTTATTCCCTATATTCTGTATCTGTACAGCGTGGACGGCTTGATTGTAATCATGTATAGTCTTTTCATTGACTACATAGCACGCAACAAAAACAATTTTCACTGTACCTCGGTACACGTGACAATAAACTAAACTAAACTACACATCTACACCAGGGGTTCCTAACCTTTTTCGTCCAGTTTACCCCTGGCAACTTTAATAGCACATAACAATGTTATTTCACTTATTATGAACAACTAATGATGACCAGAATCAAACACAGTTAGCCAATGAGAAAAAATATGGACAAATCCTGAATCAACAAATTTACCCCCTGGGTAGGCGAAATTGACCCCAGGTTGGGAACCCTTAATCTACACTGACTAGTGGGCACCCTCTGTCCTAAGCCATCTTCCAGTACTTGGTCCTCAGTCCTCTATGTATGAATGATTGAAGTGCTCTCCAAACTCCGCTTCGACCACTCTCTACAAACCTGTACGTCTTTGGAGTGTGGGGGGGGGGTGTAACCGGAGCACCCGGAGAAAACCCACAGGGTCATGAGGAGAATGTACAAACTCCGCACAGACAGCACCTGTAGTCAGGATCAAACACGGTTCTCTGGTGCTGCAAGGCTGCAACTCTATCGTTGCGCCTGTATTGTTCACAGCCAATATTCCTCATACTCTGCTCGGCTCAGTATGTTGCATTTGAGATCCATGACAGGATGTGACTCTAGAAATGGAGACGGTTGGGAGCAGATTCACCTGGACATGGCCTGGGATGGAAGTTTAGTTAAGTATAGTTTATTCATTGTCACGTGTACCGGGGTATGGTGAAAAGCTTTTTTGTTGCGTACTATCCAGTCAGCAGAAAGACGACACACGATTACAATTGAGCCTTACACAGTGTACATGATACATGATAAAGGGAATGGTGTGAATAATGTTCAGTAAAGTCTGATCAAAGACAGTCCGAGGGTCTCCAATGAGGTAGATAGTAGCTCAGGACTGCTCTCCAGTTGTGGTAGGATGGTTCAGGTGCCTGATAACAGCTGGGAAGAAATGGTCCCTAAATCTGGAGATGTGCGTTTCCACACTTTTATACGTTTTCAGTTATGAGGAGAGACTAAAGAGGCCGAGTATGATTTCTCTGGAGTGGAATGCATGAACATGACCCATGATTGCGGTGTGTGAAATTCTGTTGCCAGGGGCCGGTCCTGCCGGGAAAGTGGCTCCTCAGCACCGCGGATTGCCGCCGATCCGATGCTCATCAGGACTTCCAAAGGCAACTCATTAGTCATCACTTGGGCTGCCCGTGCAGGAAATGCAAGTATCACTGTAAATTTAAATTACATTTAATATATATTTTTAAGCTTCTAGTAGTCCATGGTGCTTTAAATACATGGGAGTGGTATAATTCGTGGGTCAGAGGTGTGTTGTATTATTATTACGTGACCTCTGTTGGTCCAGCAAAAGGGATAATCCGGCAAGGCTCTGGAAAATCGGTTGAAATTGTACAGAACAAGATGTGATAGTGCAGCATTAGTCAAACCTACAAAGTAGTGCAAAGGTTGGAAAACCATCCCAACCCAAAACCGTTTGAGACCGAGGATGGAACTGTAGTCAGAGGCTTCAAGAGATGATCAGTGATTACATGGAAACCCTATAGCATTCAAACTTCAGCAGATTCACGGATTGCGTGCAGTGTATAGTGTGCAGACTAGCATGAGGCCATCCAGTCTAAATTAGTAAATAGGCTAGATCGAACATTTAAAATGACTGGCACAGTAGCAAAGCAGCTAAGTCTGTGGAAATGGCCTTGAATGATAGAGCAAAGAACATTAGTGCAAATATGGCTCGGAATCGACGGCGAGAGCAGTGCTGGGAACTCTGACCTTGGCCTTGGCTGCATGAATGGGAGAGGGCTGGCGGGAAGGTGGATACAATGAAAGGTCAGTAAAATCTGTCCGGTGACCCCAGGGACCCAGCCTGCTGGGGAGGGGGGGGAGGGTAGCTGCAGAAAGGAATTTTGACATAGAATGAATGAGGGGGAGGGTGATGAAGTATAAACAGTTCAGCTCTGGTCTCAACCCACATCCCTTTCTCCACATTCTGAACAATTCTCAGTCTCTATAGTGTGTGTGGGGGGGGGGGGGGGATAGGGGGAGGTGAGGACTAGAAAAAGGTGGTTTGGCAAGACTGTTGTTGCTGGCTCTCAGTCGAGTTTCCTCAGGCCCCATTGTGTTTCCCTCCAGCCAAACTTTAGACTTTAGTTACAGCACAGAAACAGGCCCTTTTGCCCACCGAGTCGGCGCCGTTCAGTGATTCCCGTATGCGAGCACTATCCTACACACACTAGGAACATTTTACAATTTTACCGAAGCCAATTAACCTACAAACCTGTACGTCTATGGAGTGTGGAAGGAAACCAGAGCACCCGGAGAAGACCCACATGGTCACAGGGAGAACGTACAAACCCCGTACAGGCAGCACCTATAGTTAGGATCCAGGTCTCTGGCGCTGTAAGGCAGCAACTCTACCGCTGCACCACTGCCACCTCAGAGGCAGTCCAACACATCATGCTGCAACTCATCTAACCTGGAAACACAGGAAACTGCAGTTGCTGGAATCTTGAACAAAGCATAAAGTGCTGGAGGAACTCAACAAATCAGCGGGCATCTGGAGAGGGAATGGACTGAGAACATCTTGGGACTTCGGATTAGTTTGAAAAAGTGCCCTGTCCCAAAACATCACCTGTCCATTCCCTCCAGGATGCCTGACCTGTTGAGTTCCTCCAGCACTTTATGTTTTGGTTTAAATCATCTAGCCTGTTGGAGTCATAGAGTCATACAGCACAGAAACAAGCCCTCCTGTCAAATTTGCCCAATCCAACCATCTATGCCACTCCTTCCTGCCAACGTTCGGCCCTTATCCCTCTCAAACTTTCCTGTCCAAACTGGTCCAAAGGGATACTGCACGGAAACAGGTTCACTGGTCCACCATGTCCACGCTGACCATCAACTGCCCATTTACATTGAGCCCACAGTCATTCCATTTTACTCTCCCCACCATCAGAAGGGTCTCGACCCGAATCGTCACCTATTCCTTTTCTCCAGAGAATCTGCCTCATCCGCTGAGTTACTCCAGTTTTTTTTAGTCTATCTTCAGTGTAAACCAGCGTTTGCAGTTCTTTCCTACTCATCCGTGTCGAAATAGACGTCCAATGATCCGAGATCTCATACCACTAGTTTCCCCCTCCCTGACTCTCAGTCTGAAGAAGGGTCTCGTCCCAAAACGTCACTTATTCCTTTTCTCCATAGATGCTGCCTGACCCGCTGTTACTCCAGCATTTTGTCTCTAACCCCAATGATCCATTGCTCCTAGGAATAAATATTTGCTAAATTAAAACGTAATGCCCTGCGCACAGCCCTTGTGTTTATACAATCTATCTATCTATCTATACATAACTAAAACTCTGATCAAGTGCTCTTCCAGTTTGCACGTTTTTTCTATTTGCGCAAAAACGGTATGCGATAGCGCTATGATTTTTCGCCAGCTCACTCACCGTTCTCATGTGCTGCGAGTGCAACAAGTTTCGTTCCGATCAGTAGTGTATTGTAAAAGTTAGCGAGGTGTAAAAATCGTAAAAAACGCGCGTGTGCAGTTAGATTTCCCCTCCTGCCAGTCAGCACCGCGCAGATTGGTCTCTTCTCCTGTCACTCCTCGGGACGGTCCACCCCTTCCTGCACCATCGCGTCTTTACTGGAGCTGAGGATGGCCGGCGGAGATCTCCAACCGGACACAATTGTCTGAGGGACCCGAAGCAGCGCGGAATCGGTGATGTCGCCAAACGGAAAGCGGAGAGTCTGATCCCGGCGGGGGAGAGCGTCCAGCGCCTGCTGTGAGTCCCAAACGCACCATCGCAATGCCCCGCAGCTCCAGCCCCTTCCCCTCTGGTCCCCCTCGCTGGCACCTGCCCCCCTCCCCCGTGATGCCCCCCTGTTTCCCATGGCTCTTCCCCCGTCTTTTCACCGAGCTCTCCACCTCCCCCCCCTCCCTCCCACAGCTGGCGCAGCCGTAGCTGCTGGTGCTTTCGGTCCGAGCCGAGTATCCGCGCCAACGGCTGATGCAAGAAGGCAGAGGAGCGGCAACCCCGAGATCCTGGGTAGGGAGAGTGGGGGAGGAGAGAGGATAGAGGGAGAGGAGGGGAGTAGGGAGGGGAGAGGAGTTATGGAGGGAGGGAGGGAGTGAGTGACTGAGGGTAGGGGAAAGGAGAGAGAGGTGAGGGAGGAATTGGGGGAGGGGAGGAGGAGAGGGGAAAGAAGAGGGAGGAGGTGAGGAGGGAGAGTGGGGGAGGAGTAGGGGGGGGAGTGGGGGAGGAGAGCGGATAAAGGGGGGAGTAGAGGGGGGAGTAGAGGAGGGGGGAGTGGGGAGGTTGGGAGTGGGAAATAGAAGGAGTGGAGGGCAGTGGGGGATATGAGGACTGGGGGAGGTGGGGATAAAGGGATAGGAGGCGGGTAGGGAGTGGAGAGGAGTTATGGAGGGCGGGAGGGAGTGACTGAGGGTAGGGTAAAGGAGAGGGAGAGAGAGGTGAGGGAGGGATTGGGGGAGGGGAGGAGGAGAGGGGAAAGAAGAGGGAGGGTGAAGAGAAGGTGGAGAGAGTGCTAGGGATAAGGGGAAATGAGCTGCGCCTGTGCAGTTGGAGGCTATGCGTGGGTGGTGGAATATTGCGTTGGGGGACCAAGCCTCCTGTGTGACAGGGATCCAACGGGTTACACTTAGTCTAGTTACATTATAAATTTGAAGAACATACAAGAGCATTGAAGAACATACAAGATGTTTACACGTGGAACTCTAAGTACCACTATCGAGAAAAGTAAAGGCTTAATGATGGCGTGATTTATTATGAACTAGTTTGGTTTCTGGATTCCACTGCCAGTGGGAATATATTCTATTCATCTCCTCTTCATAATACTAGAGATAGCTAATAAATCCAGTCGGGAACTCAGGAGAATATTCAAAGAACAGTTGCTCTGTTGAACGCGTAAGTGCACGGTGGCAAAGAGGAACGTAATGTTGACGGGATGAAGTCAAGGGGTTAAGGAGGAGGCACATAAAGTCATAGAGAGACTTAGAATGGCCACAGGCTGACAGGCTCTCCAACACTTTCTCCACTACGCTGATAACTGCAATGGTGCTGCTTCCTCCATTCATGTGGAACTCATCATTTTACCACCTTCACCACCAACCATCCTGCCCTCACATTCACCTGGACAATTCCTGACACTTTTTCCTCCCTTTGCTAGATCTCCCTGTTCATGTTCACAAGTTCTAGGAGTAGAATTAGGCCATTTGGCCCATCAAGTTTACTCTGCCATTCAATCATGGCTGATCTATCTTTCCCTCTCAACCCCATTTTCCTGCCTTCTCCCCATAACCCCAAAGCTCTCACTACCCTGTCCCATCACACACTCCCAGGACAGGTGACAGCAGGGGTTAGGTGCAGAGTAAAGCTCGCTCTACACTGTCCCATCACACACTCCCAGGACAGGGATAGGTACAGACTACAGCACTCTCAGCATTGTCCCATTTATAATTTTATGTCACCAAAAACAAGGTATAGTGGAATATAGCATGTGCTGTGGGTGAGCCTCAAAGAGCTGGCCACCTGTTAGGAATGTGTCCTCACCAGAGGACAGAAATTCAGAAACCTCAATTTGTAGATGCTTGGAAGTTTTCACCGTCCACAAGCAACCTCGGGGCACGGATGTGAATTCAAGAACTGGCGGGCAAGAAACAAAAGAAAGGGGAACCCCAAAAGCGAGCTCCAACACAGGCATGTAGGAATGACATCAACTATCAAGTCTGAAGAAGGCTCTCGATCCAAAACGTCACCTATTCCTTTTCTCAAGAAATGCTACCTGACCCACTGAGTTACACCAGCTATTTACAAGATGGTTTCTGCTGAGACTCCTGAGGGGAGGGGGGGGACTGGGATAATGAAAGGCAGATGGGAGATACTAGATGGAAATAAATATATAGAAGAAGCAAAGCTGTGAAGCCTTGCCCCTGTTGCTGCTAGCAATGAAGCTGAAACAATGTTTTAAAACGGCATCCACAAGCTGCACATTGGTGTTATTGGTTCTTTGCTCCATGGGAGCTTTTAATCACTCATATAAAAAGCATGGGCTAATGGCCTCTCATTAAGGTAACAGTTACACAGCTAGAACTCTGTGTTGCTGAGCTAATACTGAGCTTCAAGCCTGAGCAAGACATAAATCGCCCCAAAATCCAAAGTGAAATGGGGTCCCTTGCACTTCAGTCTCCCTTTCTCAAGGATAGAGAGCCCACGGTCTCAAACTCCCAGCATCTGCTGAACTTTAAGTATCCAAACAGTGGCGTGGAGCAGTCTGCACTAACATTTAAAATGGGCCCTATATGAAAAGCCCATTATTTTTAATTAATCCTTAATTAAAATATATTACTCTTCAAATTCTGCCAGTCTATCTTAATATGCAAATGCCATCCATTCAAGGATATTTACATATCATTAATTAAACCGGTGCATTCTTTAGATTGGATAAAGAGCAGGGAGAATGTGGCCAGACAGGCGAGTGCTGCTGAAATCGATTGGGACGTGGGGTGGGAGATGGATGAGAGGGAGGTGTTGAATCAATTATAATCTAGCGCCGGGTTGAAGTTTGGACTTGAGGGGGGCAGGGGCACGACTGCTTTCCAATATGTCAGATTATTCTGTGACAACACTCCCACATCCAGTTGCTTTCGGCATTCCTGGTGTCACAGACTGAGGTCACACTAGGGTGAAGATATCACCTATTACACAGGGCATTAAAGCAGGGGGGGGAGGGGGGGCTTCTGCCATTAAAGGTCCCTCAGCGCTATTCCAAAAGAAACAGGCACGAACCCTTCACCCCTCTGTGCTCCTGCAAAATTCACTTATAATCAACCAGCACAGTGGCGCAGCCGTGGTGTGGCCGCCTTACACAGCCAGAGATCCAAGTTCCATCCTGACTACAGCTGCTGTCAGAAACATTGTTTGCACCTTCTCCCTGTGACCATGTTGGTTTTCTCCGGGCGCTCCAGTTTCTTCCCAGACGTGGAGGTTTTAAGATTCACTGGCTTCTGTGTATTGTCAATAGTGTGTAGGATAGTGGCACGGCGGTAGAGTTGCTGCCTTATAGCGTCGGAGACTTAGGTTCGATTTGTAGTTTGCATGTTCTCCCTGTGACCGTGTGGGTTTTCTCCGTGTGGGTTTTCCTGCACTGCTTGTGTTAACAACAATGGGGGAAGCAAACGAGGGATTGTCGAAAGAGAGAGACAGACGAACTTCCCTCTCAAGAGGACATGACATATTCCACTGCGTTATTTGAAGAGAAAGAATGTTCCTTATGGATTTCCAGAGGTATATCCCTGAACCTCCAGGGTTGATCTCGCAAAGCTTCATCGTTTTCCTCCTTCACCACCACTTCTCAACTATTAGGATCACTAGGGGCGCCGCATTGATGGCAACCTCTGCCTACAGTCTGTCTGTTTTTCTGTCTTTTAAAAAATATTTAGTCAGTTTTAAAAGTTTGTGTTGGAGATTTCTTTAACTTTTCTATGTGGGGGAGGGGGTAGGGTAAGGGGGAAACCGTTTCCCAGTCACTTCCTGGCGAGGCATCGATTATTCTCCGAGTCACGTCCTCGCCCCCCTCCTCGTGGCCTACCACCTGGATTGGAGCGGCCTTTCCTGCCGGGGACCCGGACCAGAGCTTCAGCAGCGGCGGCGGTGGCGCAGCGCTGGATTCACCGCGGGGCGGACGATGCCTTACCTGGATCGCCATTGAAGCTCTGGAGTGTTAGGCCTGCATCGGAGCTGTGGTTCGTATCGCTGGCGGCGCTGACTTCAACATCACGGAGTCCTGGGCCCTTTGCCGAGGGCCGCCAACGTTGAATCTCCGACCAACATGCCCTGTGGACTTCGGGAGCCGCGGACTCCGGTAGGAGGTGGCCGATTCGGATGTCCAAGCTGCTGAGGATGTCCTCCAGTCCCGACGTCGGACTTCCATCACCACGGCGAGCGGGCCTGAACATCAGGCCGCCCGTAGCGGCGAAAGCGGGGGGTTCGGGAGCCCCCCGACCACGGGAGGACAACAGAGGAGGATGACTGAATTTTGGAGCCTTCCCTCACAGTGGGAAACTTTGATCCCGCTGTGTGGGGATGTCTGTGTTAAAAGACTATCGTGTTCTGTGCTCTTTATTATTCGTATGGCTGTATGGTGACCACACATTTCACTGTACCAATTGGTACATCTGACAAAATAAATGTATCTTGTATCTTGTAAAGTAAATACTTCAATCAATAATAATGTTTCCACTAGTGGGAGAGTCTAGGACCAGAGGCCATAGCCTCATAATAATAGCCTGTACCTTTAGAAAGGAGATGAGGAGGAATTTTCTTTTGTCAGAGGGTGGTGAATCTATCAAATTAATTGCCACAGGAGGCTGTTGAGGCCAATGGATATTTTTAAGGTGGAGATTGACAGATTCTTGATTTGTATGGGTGTCAGGGGTTATGGGGAGAAGGCAGGAGAATGGGGTTGAGAGGGAAAGATAGATCAGCCATGATTGACTGGCGTAGACGATGGGCCGAATGGCCTAATTCTAGTTATATAATCAATGAATTTATGAAACAAACCTTGCAACTGTATATCACCTTTTCTGACCACGGGGCAGGCCGTGGGCCTTTACAGTTCTTACACGGAAAACTGACTTCCATCTTAGTTTAGTTTAGAGATACAGTGCGTAAACAGGCCCACTGTGTCCGCGTCGACCAGCGATCACCCCATTCACTGGCACTATCCAACACACTAGGGACAATTTACAATCTTTTTCTAAATCAATTAACCTCCAAACCTGTACGTATTTGGAGTGTGGGAGGAAAAGCAGAGCGCCACGCGGCCACGGGGAGAAAGTACATGCTCCCTGCAGACAGCACCCGTAGTCAGGATCAAACACAGGTCTCTGGCTCTGCGAGGCAGCAACTCCACCGCTGCGCAGCCGTGCTGCCCCAATCTCTCCTTTCCCCAGTTCTAACGAAGGGCCGCAGATTCGAAACGGGGTTCTCTCTCCACATAAACTGCCTGACCCGTGGTCGCAGTCTCGCAGTTTGATTCTGGAAATTCATGGATGTTCACAAAAAAGCTTGGGGTTAACGCGCGACGCAAACTACAGACATTTCTGCTTTTCAGTCAGGCGTCCTGAATTTCCAATTCCAAACTCATTATCCCATCCCCCCCCCAACCCCCGCTCCCCCTCCCTCTCCCTTGTCCTTTCCACTCAATTCTTCCTCCTACTGGACATGTTTTAATTTGACACCTTTGAGCTCTGTAATGAGGTGAGGAGATTTTGTGTGTGTGTATGCGCGTAGCCACAGAGGAATTCATTACAGAGCAGCCCTGCACATCTTGTGCAGCCTGTATCAATGACAATGGAGAGAGGGAGGAATGGGGAGAAGTGAGAAAGAGGAAAGCAGACAGATAGACAGACATCTGCAACACCTGATGAAAAAAACATGAGCCCTGTTAGATTCACAGCAGGCAAAAGAAAAGCGCACACAATTTTCTTTTCCAGAAAGATAAAGATCTGGTGAGAAATATTTCTCACAAAAAGGCAGAAGAAACCCTTGCTGCTCCTAAAGATCCATGGCATTGGGCACAAGTCAAGTTTACAGAGTCGCCCATCCTTTCCCTCCAGAGATGCTGCCTAACCCACTGAGTTACTCCAGCACTTTGTGTCTATCCTCAGTATAAACCAGCATCTGCAGCTCCTTCCTACACAAGTTCATTGTCATACGTACAAGCATGGTGGGGTGGAGACACTGTGAAAATCTTACTTGCAGCCGCATCACAGGCACATACACTCAGAGAACACACAAAACATAAATCATATGTAAATTACTGAAATGTTCTGCAGGATAGTGAAAAGGAAAAAATGCCTGTTCTCTGTTTCTCGTTGGCCAGCTTATCTTTTATGCTGCCTCCCAAACCATGAGCTTTCATTTCCCACAATAACCTTTGATGTAGCACCTTATCATATCCCTTTTGCAAATCTATGTATTGTATAACTACCAGTTCCACGTTATCCACTGCACGTTAATTTAGACTTTAGTCATTGGAGATACAGCACAAAAACAGGCCTTTCGGCCCAATGAGTCTGCGCCAACCAGTGCTCACCCATACACCAGCACTATCCTACACACTAGGAACAATTTACAATTTTACCAAAGCCAATTGACCTACAAACCTTCACGTCTCGACCTGAAACATCACCCATTTCTTCTCTCCAGAGATGCTGACTGTCCTGCTGAATCACTCCAGTATTTTGCATCTATCTTCAGTATATAACCAGCATCTGCAGTTCCGTCCACAACATATTGTTTAAGAAGGAACTGCAGATGCTGGAAAATCAAAGGTAGACAAAAATGCTGGAGAAACTCAGCGGGTGCAGCAGCATCTATGGAGCGAAGGAAATAGGCAACGTTTCGGCCCGAAACGTTGCCTATTTCCTTCGTTCCATAGATGCTGCTGCACCCGCTGAGCTTCTCCAGCAC
Source organism: Malacoraja senta (assembly GCA_038087875.1). Lineage (NCBI taxonomy): Eukaryota > Metazoa > Chordata > Chondrichthyes > Rajiformes > Rajidae > Malacoraja > Malacoraja senta. The sequence continues at coordinate 96,368 of JAXLNO010000065.1, read as the reverse complement.
TTTTGTCTACCGTCCACAACATAATCAGGGATCATTTTCACCCCAGTCATCCCCTCTTCTCTCCTCTCCTTTTGAGCAGAAGATATAAAAGCTTAAAAGCACAACCCACCAGATAAAGGGACAGCTACTTCCCCGCTGTCATCAGACTATTGAATGGTCTTCCCATCAGCTAGAATGTAGTCCCGAACTTCCAATCTACCTCATGTTTAAGAAGGAACTGCAGATGCTGGAAAAATCAAAGGTAGACAAAAATGCTGGAGAAACTCAGCGGGTGAGGCAGCATCTATGGAGCGAAGGAAATAGATGACGTTTCGGGTCGAGACCCTTCTTCAGACTACCAATCTACCTCATTGTTTTATTATACTCATGTGTTTACATGATTTGACTGGATAAACAAACCTCTTCACTGTATCTCAATAAATGTGACAATAATAAATACAAAACAAAGACCAAGACACAATGTGTTAACTCTTCTCTAAATATGTTTGAAACTTTTATTCTGTTTTACATTGCTGCCCAGCTTTGTCTTGTGTTCTAATGTCTCCTTCTTTATTCGTCTTTTTATCATTATTGATTTTGATATTCCCTCTAATCTTCTGACTTGCCAGCAGTGTACAATTGTAAACTTTTCTGTACGTACAAAACCAACTTTAATGATTTTGATTACAATGAATGGTGCATTCTCTCTCAATGTTTCAAAATGTATATTCTTAAAAATGCTTTCAAATGTCTGCCATGCATCCTGACTACATAACACCTCAATCTAAGTTGCCCGTCCACTTTAGCTTCAATGCCCTTTCAATTGCCCATATACAAGTTTAAATTATCAATCTTGGACTCATCCTCCTGTCCCTCAAATTGAATGTAAAATTGAAGTTTATAAGAACTGCAGCCCATGGATACCATCACTTAATTGATCCTGTGTCACAAACAAACCACAAACATATAACATGAAACAGCACAGCTCAGCAATGGCCCCATAATGTCCATGCCAAACCTGATGCCGAGTGAAATGAATCTCCTCGGCCTGCACATTATTCATATTCCTCCATTTCTTGCATATATCCATGTGCCTATCTAAAAGTGTAGGAAGGAACTGCAGTTGCTGGTTTAAACCGAAGATAGACACAAATAGCTAGAGTAACTCAGCGGGACAGGCATCATCTCTGGCGAGAAGGTATGGGTGACGTTTCGGGTCGACACCTTTCTTCAGAGCTTCTTTCACACCACTATCATATCCACCTCCACCACTACCCCTGGCAGCACGTTCTAGGCACTCACTACACTCTGTTTAAAAAATGTGCTCCATTTGGCCATCTTCCTCAGTCCTTCTCCGCTAAGCCAGCCCCGAGGATTTTTCCGATCGATGAAAAATAAAAAAGCTATGAGTGTTTAAAAAATCTTGAGATCAGCTGATTAGTCCAATCACCTGTCAATCACCACGATGATGGTAACGCTCCTTCCGGGGGGGGGGGGGGTGGCAGGACTATAAAACCCCGGACGCGAGTCAATCACTATGGAAGATTGCGAGGGAGAGTCCACAACTGTGATTCCAAGCTGTGAATCAACTGAACTGTGAGTCTGCAATGTACTTGCAATAAATGATTTGTTAGCCCTTAATGACAATGCAATGAGTTGTTTGGCAATTTGGTGGCCTGCACCCAGCCCTCAGTGACTGAGTTGCCAGCCCACCAGGCCTGAGTGACTGAGCTGCCAGCCCACCAGGCCTGAGTGACTGATCTGCCAGCCCACCAGGCCTGAGTGACTGAGCTGCCAGCCTACCAGGCCTGAGTGACTGAGCTGCCAGCCCACCAGGCCCGAGTGACTGAGCTGCCATCCTAAGAATCCATTTGGCCCACAATGTCCATACTTGTCCTCTGGAAACCAGTCCCTTCGGCCCACAACACCCAACAGGTCCCACTTAGTCTAGAAACATAGAAACATAGCAAATAGGTGCAGGAGTAGGCCATTTGGCCCTTCGAGCCTGCACCGCCCATTCAATATGATCATGGCTGATCATCCAACTCAGTATCCTGTACCTGCTTTCTCTCCATATCCCCTGATCCCTTTAGCCACAAGGGCCACATCTAACACCCTCTTAAATATAGCCAATGAACTGGCCTCAACTACCTTTTGTGGTAGAGAATTCCAGAGATTCACCACTCTCTGTGTGAAAAATATTTTCCTCATCTCGGTCCTAAAAGATTTTCCCCCTTATCCTTAAACTGTGACCCCTTGTTCTGGACTTCCCCAACATCGGGAACAATCTTCCTGCATCTAGCCTGTCCAACCCCTTAAGAATTTTGTACGTTTCTATAAGATCCCCCCTCAATATTCTAAATTCTAGCGAGTACAAACCGAGTCTATCCAGTCTTTCTTCATATGAAAGTCCTGACATCCCAGGAATCAGTCTGGTGAACCTTCTCTGTACTCCGTCTATGCCAAGAATGTCTTTCCTCAGATTAGGAGACCAAAACTGTACGCAATACTCCAGGTGTGGTCTCACCAAGACCCTGTACAACTGCAGTAGAACCTCCCTGCTCCTATACTCAAATCCTTTTGCTACGAATGCTAACATACCATTTGCCTTCTTCACTGCCTGCTGCACCTGCATGCCTACTTTTAATGACTGGTGTACCATGACACCCAGGTCTCGTTGCATCTCCCCTTTTCCTAATCGGCCACCATTCAGATAATAGTCTACTTTCCTGTTTTTGCCACCAAAGTGGATAACCTCACATTTATCCGCATTATACTGCATCTGCCATGCATTTGCCCACTCACCCAGCCTATCCAAGTCACCTTGCAGCCTCTGAGCATCCTCCTCACAGCTAACACTGCCCCCCAGCTTCGTGTCATCCGCAAACTTGGAGATGTTGCATTCAATTCCCTCGTCCAAATCATTAATATATATCGTAAATAGCTGGGGTCCCAGCACTGAGCTTTGCGGTATCCCACTAGTCACTGCCTGCCATTGTGAAAAGGACCCGTTTACTCCTACTCTTTGCTTCCTGTCTGCCAGCCAGTTCTCTATCCACATCAATACTGAACCCCCAATACCGTGTGCTTTAAGTTTGTATACTAATCTCTTATGTGGGACCTTGTCGAAAGCCTTCTGAAAGTCCAGATATAACACATCCACTGGTTCTCCCTTATCTACTCTACTAGTTACATCCTCGAAAAATTCTATAAGATTCGTCAGACATGATTTACCTTTCATAAATCCATGCTGACTTTGTCCAATGATTTCACCACTTTCCAAATGTGCTGCTATCCCATCTTTAATAACTGATTCTAGCAGTTTCCCCACTACCGACGTTAGACTAACTGGTCTGTAATTCCCCGTTTTCTCTCTCCCTCCCTTTTTAAAAAGTAGGGTTACATTAGCTACCCTCCAATCCTCAGGAACTACTCCAGAATCTAAAGAGTTTTGAAAAATTATCACTAATGCATCCACTATTTCTGGGGCTACTTCCTTAAGTACTCTGGGATGCAGCCTATCTGGCCCTGGGGATTTATCAGCCTATAATCCATTCAATTTACCTAACACCACTTCCCGGCTAACCTGGATTTCACTCAGTTCCTCCATCTCATTTGACCCCCGGTCCCCTGCTATTTCCGGCAGATTATTTATGTCTTCCTCAGTGAAGACAGAACCAAAGTAGTTATTCAATTGGTCTGCCATGTCCTTGTTCCCCATGATCAATTCACCTGTTTCTGACTGCAAGGGACCTACATTTGTTTTAACTAATCTTTTTCTCTTCACATATCTATATAAGCTTTTGCAGTCAGTTTTTATGTTCCCTGCCAGTTTTCTTTCATAATCTATTTTCCCTTTCCTAATTAAACCCTTTGTCCTCCTCTGCTGGACTCTGAATTTCTCCCAGTCCTCTGGTAGGCTGCTTTTTCTGGCTAATTTGTACGCTTCATCTCTTGTTTTGATACTATCCCTGATTTCCCTTGTTATGCATGGATGCACTACCTTCCCTGATTTTTTTTTTTGCCAAACTGGGATGAACAATTGTTGTAGTTCATCCATGCAGTCTTTAAATGCCTTCCATTGCATATCTACCGTCAACCCATTAAGAATCAATTGCCAGTCTATCTTGGCCAATTCACTTCTCATACCCTCAAAGTTACCTTTCTTTAAGTTCAGGACCCTTGTTTCTGAATTAACAATGTCACTCTCCATCCTAATGAAGAACTCAACCATATTATGGTCACTCTTGCCCAAGGGGCCAGGCACAACAATACTGCTAACTAACCCTTCCTCATTACTCAATACCCAATCTAAAATAGCTGCTCTCTCGTTGGTTCCTCTACATGTTGGTTTAGAAAACTATCCCGCATACATTCCAAGAAATCCTCTTCCTCAGCACCCTTGCCAATTTGATTCACCCAATCTATATGTAGATTGAAGTCACCCATTATAACTGTTTTACCTTTGTTGCACGCATTTCTAATTTCCTGTTTGATGCCATCACCAACTCCACTACTACTGTTAGGTGGCCTGTACACAACTCCCACTAGCGTTTTCTGCCCCTTAGTGTTTCGCAGCTCTACCCATATCGATTCCACATCCTCCAAGCTAATGTCCTTCCTTTCTATTGCGTTAATCTGCTCTCTAACCAGCAACGCTACCCCACCTCCTTTCCCTTTCTGTCTATCCCTCCTGAATAATGAATATCCCTGGATGTTCAGCTCCAAGCCTTGGTTACCCTGGAGCCATGTCTCCGTGATCCCAACTATATCATAGTCATTAATAGCTATCTGCACATTCAACTCATCCACCTTATTACGAATGCTCCTTGCATTGAGACACAAAGCCTTTAGGCTTGTTTTTACAACACTCTTACCCCTTATACAAATATGTTGAAAAGTGGCCCTTTTTGATTTTTGCCCTGGATTTGTCTGCCTGCCACTTTTACTTTTCACCTTGCTGCATAGAAACATAGAAACATAGAAATTAGGTGCAGGAGTAGGCCATTCGGCCCTTCGAGCCTGCACCGCCATTCAATATGATCATGGCTGATCATCCAACTCAGTATCCCGTACCTGCCTTCTCTCCATACCCTCTGATCCCTTTAGCCACAAGGGCCACATCTAACTCCCTCTTAAATATAGCCAATGAACTGGCCTCGACTACCCTCTGTGGCAGAGAGTTCCAGAGATTCACCACTCTCTGTGTGAAAAAAGTTCTTATCATCTCGGTTTTAAAGGATTTCCCCCTTATCCTTAAGCTGTGACGCCTTGTCCTGGACTTCCCCAACATCGAGAGCAACCTTCCTGCATCTAGCCTGTCCAACCCCTTAAGAATTTTGTAAGTTTCTATAATATCCCCTCTCAATCTCCTAAATTCTAGAGAGTATAAACCAAGTCTATCCAGTCTTTCTTCATAAGACAGTCCTGACATCCCAGGAATCAGTCTGGTGAACCTTCTCTGCACTCCCTCTATGGCAATAATGTCCTTCCTCAGATTTGGAGACCAAAACTGTACGCAATACTCCAGGTGTGGTCTCACCAAGACCCTGTACAACTGCAGTAGAACCTCCCTGCTCCTATACTCAAATCCTTTTGCTATGAAAGCTAACATACCATTCGCTTTCTTCTCTGCCTGCTGCACCTGCATGCCTACTTTCAATGACTGGTGTGCCATGAAGAAGCTACCTATTGCTTCTACCCTCATTTTACACCCCTCTGTCTCTACGCTCACACATTTAAGAAACCCTTTCCCTTTAACTCCATCCTCAACTATCCCATTCGACACCCCACCCCCCTTATTCAGTTTAAAACCACCCGTGTAGCAGTGGCAAACCTGCCAGCCAGAATGCTGGTCCCCCACCTGTTAAGATGCAATCCGTCCCTTTTGTCTAGTATCATTTAAATGTTGTCTCTCACACACTAAAGCTCTGCCTTCTAGTCTTGGAAATTTTCAAACTGTGAAAAAGGTTCTGAGTGTCTATGCCTCTCATAATTTTATATATCTATCAGATCTCCAATCTGCCTTCGACACTCCAGAGAAAAGAATCCAAGTTTGGCCAACCTCTCAAGATAGCTAAGGCATCATCCAGGCATTCTGGTACAATATGGGCGGCAAAGTGGCGCAGCGGTAGAGTTGCTGCCTTACAGTGCCAGAGACCTGGGTTCGATCCTGACTACGAGTGCTGGCTGTACGGAGTGATCGAGTGGATTTTCTCTGGGCGCACCCTTTTCATCCCACACTCCAAAGACGTAGATCTTCAGTAAAATTATAAAATCATAAGTGTGTCGGGTAGAGCTAGTGTACGGGGAGAACACTTTCCACTCTATGCTATCAAGGTATCCACACAAAAATCAAGATCATGCTGGGGCACTTTACACCCTTTTGAGTCATTTTACATTGATGCACAAAGTCAAAATATCCTCCTCCCGCCCCACATGGGGTGATTAACGGGTGACTGGGCAAATAAGGGATGTGGAAGCCAGCCAATTGCACCTTCCCTAATGTGTCATACAACACAGAAAGCAGGCTTCGGCCAAACTCGTCCATGGTGGCCAAGGTACCCTATCTAAGCTAGTCCCATTTGCCTGCATTTTGCCCATATCGCACCTGTCTTTTAAATGTTGTTATAGTGCTTGCCTCAACTATATCCTCTGGCATTTCGTTCCACCCTCTGTGAAAATGTTGCCCCTCTGGTTCCTATTAAATCTTACCCTCTCACCTTAAACCTATGTCCTCGGGTTCTGGATTCCCCTACCCTGGGTAAAAACCTCCGTGCATTCACCCTGTCCACTCATGATCTTCAACACCTCCATAAGATCACCTCTACCAAAAGGGGTAACCTTTTTACACAAAGTGTGATGGATGTATGAAGCGAGCTGCCGGAGGAGGTAGTTGATTGCAACGTTGCAGGTACTATTGCAACGTTTAAGATGCATTTAGATGGATACATGGATAGGATAGGCCAAACGTAGGAGATGGGACTATGTAGATAGGACATGTTGGTCGGTGTGGGCCAGTTAGGCTGATGGGCCTTTTTTTCCTCAGCCACCTGCGCCCCAAGGAATAAAGTCCTAGTATGCCCAACATTTCCCTATAGCTCCGGCCTACAAGTCCTGCTCAGAACTTCTTCTTCTTCTTGCGTATGGCGTACACAGCCTAAAGTTGTAGGACAACTTGCTGTTCAGAACTTGTGCAAAGGAAATGATTCTGAGGTCAAACAAAGCGTAATATGGGCCACGCTGGAGGGTGGTATCAGCCTTGCCAAGGAATAATACAACTTCAGTCAGTATTCTGGGCTTCGCAAGCACTGGACTCCATCTCCCAGTGATCTGCATGTCAATTACTGGGCAGCTTAATTAACTGCAAATCTGACTGTCAAATTTGGATTTGATGCTAATTGGAAAGCAGGGAATCTCAGTGGAGAGGCTACCCATCATGTTCAATAATGTGGGATGTGGAAAAAAAAAAAAGCACAGCGAGAGGCCTGTCACCAAAATACGTGGCCTGGGAGGGAGATAACAAGCATCTTGAAATGTTCACAGCTCATTATTTCTACATGCGATTTGCAGACAACACAATGCGTGTACTGCAGCTCTGCAGAACTTGTCTCAGGTAGAAATGAATAGCAGTTATTCAACAGGGTAAGTATAGCCCACAGTGGGTGGGACGGTGTGCTATACTTACCCTGTTGAATAACTTACCCTGTTGAAGCGACAGAGGTCCGGGTTCGATAATGACTGCGGGTGCTGTCTGTACGTAGTTTGCACGTTCTCCCTGTGACCACAGGTATGTAGGTTAATTGGCTTGGTATAATTGTAAATTGTCCCTAGTGTGTGTAGGGTAGCGTCAGTACGGGGATCGCTGGTTGGCGCAGACTTGGTGGGCCGAAGAGCCAGCTTCCACACTGCATCTCTAAAACTAAAATTAAAAACGTAAAAAATTAAAACTAAAAGCACTGCAGAACAATGCAGATTCACTATCACACAGCCAAGCAATGCAGCCACTGCACAGCAGAGTGAAGCACATTCACTGCGCAATGGCAAGGTCACTTTTACTTTCTGGAATTGCGGCTTGTCACACTGCATGCATCGATATGGTTTATTCAGAAACGTAAGAGTTCATGGTTTCCCAGTCTTGCCCAATCAATATGTCACTTGAAGGAAGATAAGAAAATGCTGGAAACACTCAGCCGGTCCGGTAGCAGCTTTGGAGAACAAAAAACACAAAGTGCTGGAGGAACTCAGCGTCTGTGGAGCAAATGGTCAGACTGAAGATCAGCCTCTATCAGTTGCTGTGCTTTGCACCAACCCCAACTCTCTTTTCCATCTTTTTCCTCTTTACTCCATCAGGCTGAAGAAGTGTCCCAACCCAAAACATTGGCTGTTCATTCTCTCCACAGATGTTGCCTGACCCACTGAGTTACTCCAGCACTTTGTGTCTATCTAAATGCCTCTTAAACATAGTAGTTATATCTGATTTCACCACCTCCTCTGGCAGCAATTCCAGTTATTATCCACTCTAAAAGATTTACCCCTGAAATCCCCTTCACACTCCTGCCTCTCACGTTAAGGGCAGCACAGTGGTGGAGACTCGGGTTCGATCCCGACTACGGGTGTTACCTGTACGGAGTTTTACGCTCTCCCCACGACCACATGGGTTTTCTCAGTGTGCTCTGGTTTCCTCCCACATTCCAAAGACGTGCAGGTTTGTAGGTTAATTGACTTCAATGAAATCTGTAATTGTCCCTAGTGTGTAGGGTAGTGCGGCCTCTTTAATTCTAATGTCTTCAAATATATGGCTGACTCCTGCTCCCACTCCCAGATGTGGCCCACCAGCTGTACCTTTGCACCAGGTTTAAAGCACCTTTGTTACCCCATTCAAAAAAGCACACCGTTTATCTATCACTGATACAGACCATTTATGTAGGAAAGAACTGCAGATGCTGTTTTAAATCAACGGTAGACACAAAATGCTGGAGTAACTCAGCGGGACAGGTAGCATCTCTGGAGAGAAGGAATGGGTGACGTTTCGGGTCGAGACCCTGGTTCCCTGGGACTCTGAACACAGACCATTCAGCCCAACTGGTCTATGCTGGCACTTGCACTCATTTAAGGGCCCCCCCCCCCCCACCTTCTTTATCTTACCCTACAGGTATATGCCTCTTTCCCCTGTCTTTATGTAGGCATCTCAACCATTCTCTCTCATCACTCTCTCTGCATAAAGCTATCGCTCTTCAATTCCTTATCCAAGTGTTCAGTGCCCATCTTATGTTTATAACCGCCCCCATTTTTCCTGGCATTGTCAAAGGAGGAAACATCTCCACGATTACCCTTCTCTTGGTAATTTTAAAGCCCTTTCTCTGGTCACCTTCCAATCTTTCAAAACAACCCGAGACAATTCAACCTTCCATGACAGGAGACACAAGAGACTGCTGATGCAGGAATCTAGAGCAAAACAACAAACTGCTGGAGGAACTCAGCAGGTTGTGCAGCAATCTTGGGAAGAAATGAATTATTGACGTTTTGGGTCAAGACCCTGCAACCAGAGCAGAACCTTTCCATGACAGGATGATTCGCTTCTTTAAAACTCCTTCTTTACAATTTTACCACAACCCCTGGAGACATTTTGAAATACAGAAACCAGAGATTTGTAGTGCTGCAAGTGAGGTGTCTCTCGCTTAAAAATGTCTCTGCTTTTAAATTCTAACCCTCTTGCAAATGAACAATTACTAGATACAATTGTGTTTACATTTTTATCACCTATATTGAGACTTTTAGCAATTTATGAATCTTGAGTTCATTACCCTATCTACGTCTCTCGTTTCCAAACAGATGGGCATCTTTATTCCTCCAAGCAAGAAATACCCACCCCTCGCAGTAATTCTTTTCCATCAGTCGCCCCAGTTGGATGACTTGTTCCCGCTCTAGTTCTGGGGGTCCTGAGGTGGCTGATGAGGTCTATGCAAAGTCCAGAGACTTTGCAACCAGTGATTCAAAAGGTGCCTGTGGCAATGAGTAATGGTTGGCTTGGAAGATGATGCCTTACTTCCACTGTTTTCATGCAGAAACAAGGAGGGGAGAAATAGGTGCGAGTCTAGATGGGTCACAGGGGAGGGGGGGGGAGGGGGGGGGAGGAGGAACGAGAGTGTGGGAGAGAAAAGGGAAGTTGCTAGCAGTTACCTTTAATGTTTTCACTTGTGTATATTTGCTCCCCTTTCTAAGGTTCTATTGACTTCGGCACAGTGGAGTTTCTGCCTTACAGCGCCAGACACCTGGGTTTGATCCTGTCTACGGATGCTGTCTGACAGCTTTTGTACATTCGCGTGGGTTTTCCTCTGGTGCTCCGGTTTCCTCCCACATTCCAAAGACGTACCGATTTGTCGGTTAATTGGCTTTGGTATAAATTGTCCTTAGTGCGCAGGATACTGCTGGTGTACAAGGTGATCACTGGCCAGTGGGCTGAGGCACTTGTTTCCATCCTGTATCTCTAAACTAAGGTCTGAAGACTACTTTCAGTGAATTCCATTGGCCACACTGCAAAGAATAGGTTACCCTTGCTTTGGCCTGTATCTACACTCATTATTTTACCTCCGTGTTGCCCAGCCCTTGAAACACAATTGATAACAGGCGACACGTCTTTGGAGCGTAGGTGGAAACCGGAACACCCGGAGAGAACCCATGAGGTCACAGGGAGAACGTACATACTCCATATAGACAGCACCTGTAGTCAGGATCAAATCCGGATCTGTGGCACTATAAGGCAGCAACTCTTCCACTGTGCCACCGTGTTGTACTCCATTTTGATGTTGGAGTTGAGGCTGAAGTGCATCCACAATGTGGCCATTTATCAGTGGTTAGAGGGGAAATACCCTAATCTGGGTTTGCTAGTCCCCTGAGATGTCCCAAGGTTGCTGACCACTGATTAATTGCTTTCAAAGGGGAATTGCTAATCTGGGCTAATTAAGCTGTCTGGAGCAGAGGAAGACCACATCAGTCTGAAGAAGGGTCTCGACCCGAAACGTCACCCATTCCTTCTCTCCAGTGATGCTATTGGTCCCGCTGTGTTACTCCAGCATTATGTGTCTATCTTCGATTTAAACCAGCATCTGCAGTTCCATCGTACACAAGATCCTATTATGATCATCAGTCTCTGACCATAGTCAGCAGGAAAAGCTGCTCCTATCGAAATGTTAACGAGCTGGAATACACACTTCAGGATTTCATCCTGCCTCTGGGCCCACTGCCTGCATCATCTTATTCCAGTCACACAATCTCTCGCACTCAGACATGATGGCCACTTTGAAGCTGCATCGTTCCCCGCACCGAGAGCAGTGACAAGAGAACTTCAAAGCCTGCCATTGATTTGGAGCCCTGTCACGTGCCCCAGAGAGGACTCGGAGTGCCGAGCGCACAGCTAATTGGTGAGAAGTGCAGGGAACGTCGGAGCCTTGGAGCCCAGGGCGCGGTTACACGACCGGCAACGTGGTGCAACTTGTGTTTGATCTTCCTCCTTTACCTCTCTGTAGAATCGGTGTTACCACCGGTACTTCGGCCTAATGTCCCCTCTGAAACACAGGACCTGAACTCCCTCAGTACTGCATGACTGTCACTCCAGTTTGGGAGATCAAACCACGCCATGACGAACACCATGGGGAACCTCCGGAACCGCTGGGCACCGCGGGGGAGGGTTGACTGTATCCTAGATCAACATTGCAACATTGTGATTTGATATTTAGTAATAAGAATACTTGGTCATTTTTGTATTATGCTGGGTGTGTTGTTATCGTTTATTTTGTAAAAGATTATTGTAAATTATTGAATAAAATTAATTTTGTAATAATAAAGATTTATATTTCTCATATTTACATGTCCGTCCACCAAAGACCAGAGTATCGAAGAGGAGGGAGGCGGTGACGGTGGGCGTGAGGAGCAAGGCCGCTGGGAGTGTGAACCGGGCTCTTACGTCAAGGTCAGCTGCGGGAGGCACCCCTGGGGCACAAAGATGGTTGGGCGAGGAGAAGGACGTCTGTATGCTGAACAATCCAGGGGTTCACCTGGATCGGGCGCCACTCCATAAGCCTTAGCACATGGACCGGACTTTGGGAATGCTGCCAAATCTGGCTACTCAAAAAAAATGTCACCGTGTAGACAAAAATGCTGGAGAAACTCAGCGGGTGCAGCAGCATCTATGGAGCGAGGGAAATAGGCAACATTTCGGGTCAAAACCCTTCTTCAGACTCAATAGTTTCAACCCAAAACGTTGCCTATTCCACCCGAAACGTTGCCTATTTCCTTCGCTCCATAGATGCTGCCTCATCCCTTGAGTTTCTCCATCACTTTTGTCTACCTTCAACTTTCCACCATCTGCAGTTCCTTCTTAAAAATGTCACTGTGTTTTGCACGTGACAATTAAGCACCATTGTATTAATTGTCACATGTGCAAAGCACAGTGAAATTTTTAAGAAGGAACTGCAGATGCTGGAAAATCGAAGGTAGACAAAAATGCTGGAGAAACTCAACGTATATTTTACATTGTTGGTTCCGAACAGGAGACTATTCAGCCTCTCGAGTCCATTCCAGCTCTCAAAACAACCCAATACGTCCCATTCCCCCACTTACTTCCCCTGCAACTTTTTCTCTCTCACACTCCAGTCCACTCCCCCAAATTCTACCACTCACCTACACCTAACATACAACGGCAAATTAACCAAATTAACATCTTTGCAATGTGGGAGGAGACAGCAGGACCAGGGAGTAGTCCACGTGATCATAGGCAGATCATGCAAACTCCACACAGACAGCACTAGAGGATTGAACCCGGTTTGCTGGAGAGGCAGCAGCTCTCCAGCTGCACTACTGTGCACACATTTAGACGCTGCTTCTGATTCCAAAGCAAGAATTTTGGGGGACCAACGCTGAACTTCTCTGCAAATCGTCATAGATTTGGGCAGGTCAGCTTGTGGAAGAAGATGCAAGATCCAGCTGCGAGCATGGGTTGCACACATTAGGATGGTATTTCCTAAACAAAGAATATTAAGGATTGTCGAATGAGAATTTGACATCGTGGATAGAGCAAAGCTTTTTTTTTTCTCCTGTGGGAGAGTCTAGAACAAGGGCAGATAAACAAGCATGAAGTGTTTGATAAAACCATGAAACACTTATAGGACTCCAAACTCTTTCCACCCAAATGAGGTTACTGGGGGTCAGATGAAAATATTCATGCTAAGATTGAGGGATAGCTGTGTTGGAAGGAACTGCAGATGCTGGTTTACACCAAAGATGCTGGAGTAACTCAACGGGCCAGGCAGCATCTCTGGAGAAAAAGAATAGGTGACCTTTTGGGTCAGGACCCATCTTCAGACTGAGAGTCAGTGGAGAGGGAAACTAGAGATAAGGTAGAAGGGTAAAACCTCTAGTTTCCTCTCTCGGCCTATTCCTTTTCTCCAGAGATGCTGTCTGACCCGCTAGGTTACTCCAGCATTTTGTGTCTATCATTGAGGGATTGCTGTTGGGAGATGAAACAACGAGTGTAAGCGGGATTAAGATGCAGATTAATCCTAACGCACCGGGACATCAGAACAGGTTGCATTGTTCTAACAAGGAAATGTGCTTCTGTGTTAGCCAGCCTAATCTTTGCAACGGTGCTCTGCTTGGACCCCAGGGAGATGCTTCCATTACCTCAGCAACACGGCCCGGCTACAGAGATCATTGCTCCGGAACTGTGATTGATTACAGTCTCCCCTGCATCCTCTCCCCCTACCCTCCTGGCCACTCCACACCACTCCACTCCGTACCACACCATGCTCTGCAGTGTTGCTGTAACCTTCAGTGGAGAGAGATGCCGCTACTGTGGAGGAAACCGCACAACATTAATCTTCATCAGTCACCACAGGGCTCTGATATGCAAATGTGAGTGCACTAACTGTCATGGAAGAGTTGGGTAAATGGTGTGCTCAGCTGCTAATGTGCCCCAATCTGACAGCCAGGATTCTGTGCTCAGTCCTTCGTGCTGCTTAACCCTTTACTCGCCTGCAGGGCAACTTGTCCACGCTGAGAGAAATGCAGCAATGCCTCAGCGGATAGCACTCACCTCCACATAAGAGTTCCCATCTACTCCAGCCCGATGGATGTTCCCATTCAGTACTGGAATAGTTCCCATGTTTAGATGACTATTCAGTGAGTACTTTTGTAACTTAAGGGCCTGTCCCACTTACGTGTCCATGGCACGCAAATTACGCGAGTTACTCCTGCATTTTGTGTCTATCTTCAATTTTCTTGGCCCCGCTCTGGGAGTAGAAGTGGGGGCGGATCCGGACCGCAACGGCCGTGAGCCCCAGGCCGAGCTCGGCGATCGTTTGCCTGCTTCTGCTGCTGTTGAAGGTGAGACGTTGCGTCGCGCCAGGGTCTTGGGCCTGTCCCACTTTGGCCGTCAGTTCCGCGACTGGCCGTTGGCGCGCGAAGATTTCGTTCACTACAAAAATTTCGGAGCCCCGCGCGATGTCGCGCACAACTACATAACCCTCCGCGCTTCTAAGTGGGACCGGCCCCGCGCGGCCATACGATGCCCGTGCGCCTCAACGTGACCACGAGGTCGCGTAATTTGCATGCCAAGGACACGTAAGTGGGACAGGCCCTTTAGTCGGTGCCAATTACGTGGCGACTCTTTGCACACTGTATGCAATAACAAGGAATTTCACTGTACCTAGGCACATGTGACAGTGAAGTATTATCATTCAAAGTAACCGGTGCTTTTGGGATATCCCATTCCATCTTGAAAGTTGCTGTAGAAATACAACTTCTCACCCCCCTCCCTCTCTGCAGTGGATGACAAGTCTAAGCAGATTTTCAGGAGAATGGGTGACAGCAGTCAACTAATTATCCCATTCCTTCTCTCCAGTGATGTTGCCTGTCCCGCTGAATTACTCCAGCATTTTGTGTCTACCATCTAATTATTAGATGCAGATTATACAGTATATGTTACAAGAGTTTGCCGCTCACAAATTTCTCCTCTCTCTCGTAAATTTCATGGCGTGTGGACGTGCTAATCAGGCCTACAGGTCCTGGGGTTGAAGAGGAAGACCCTCAATGATTTAATTCAATTCTGCTTTATTATCACATGTACCTAAGCACAGTGAAATGCTTTGTTTTGCATACAACCCGGTGAAATCGTCCAGCAGGCCTCACCTAGGCAGTACACAAGAGTCACCACGTTTCTGGTGCCGACAAAGTTATAAAAGGTTCATTGAACAGACTTATCTTCTGCTCGCAGCGGCGAACCAGGCCTGTCGCCGCACATGGCCACTGGTGGTCCCCCGCCAGGTCCCCACTTTTGTTCTCAGCGGCTCCCTATCGGGTGCCCCCCCCATATTTCGCTTGGTGCTTCCCGATGGGCCGCACGGCCTGAAGGCTTCACAGCGGGCCGCGGCTGTGGACTGGGAACGTGGCCGGAGGCCTTTATCGAGGTGCCGCAGTCTTGTTGCCTTCCAGATTGCCACGTAAAGCCTGGGTTGGGGCCCGGCTGGGGCCTCACGGGTCAGACGGAGGAGCCCGGCCTCGCGGGTCAGAGGAGCGGCCGACAGAGCCTGCGGCTGGGGCCCGGGTCGGCACCACGGAGGCGTGAAGTGGGGCATCGACAGTGGTGAGGTCTCGGCGGTGAAACCTCGCGACGATGGGGCCTCGGCGGTGGTGAAGCCTCGCGACAGCGGCAATGCCTCGCGGGTCGACAGTCGATGAGAGCGTGGAGGAGCCATGAGGGGGAAAACAATGGAGGACCTGGTGTGGGGGGACCACCGTCAGGGAGGGGGGGAGAGCAATGGGCAATTTGGGGAGGGGGGGGGGAAGAACAAAGGACAATGGGGACCCGGCGTGGGGGAACCGCTGTGGGGGTGGGACAAAAGAGGGTGGCATGCTTTGTAACTTTGTCAGCACCGGAGGTGGCTGCTATTTGTATACATTGGGTATGCAAGCAAAGAATCTCACTGTGCCTAGTCACATGTATCTTTCATTCATATCTTTCATTCATTTGTTCTATATCTCTCGATATCACAATCTATAACATTCATTTCCCTTTCACCTGACCCGCAGTCTGAAGGTCTCGACCCGAAACGCCACCTGTTCCTTTTCTCCAGAGATGCTGCCTGACCCGCTGAGTCACTCCAGCTTTTTGTATCTATCTAAAGGCACCCTGACACAGCAACACACATAAAGACCTGGTGTCACACACACCCCCACACCCCATAAATATCTAGCAACAAACTAACCCAAGGACACAAATGCTCAAAGGTGTTCATTTACACGGGGGAATAATTCAGAGGAAATGCATAGGAAGGAATGGCAGATGCTGTTTTACACCAAAGATAGACACAAAATGCTGGAGTAACTCAACAGGACAGGCAGCATTTCTGGAGAGAAGGAATGGGTGATGTTTCGGGTCAAGACCCTTCTTTTCAGACTGAAGAAGAGTCTCGACACGAAACGTCACCCATTGCTCGAGACCTTTCTTCAGACCACCGTTTAGTTGATTTTTTTTGTCACGTGCATCAAGGTGCAGTGAAAAGCTATCGTCACATGCTAACCACTCAGCGGAAAGACAATACATAATTGCAGTCGAAGATAGACACAAAATGCTGGAGTAGCTCAGCATCTCTGGAGAGAAGGAATTCTTTCCTGCACATGATTGCAGTTAAGCCATAGACCCATGGAAGAGGACCAGTCCGCTGGTCTAGGATACATGATGTAGCCACTCCCCTGCAAGACCACACCTCCCAGTACATGGCACTATAGTGCAGCTATTAGAGCCACTGATTCACAGCACCAGTAACCAGGGTTTGATGCGCACCTTCAGTACTGTCTGTCTGGAGTTTGCACGTTCACGCTGTAAATGCAAGGGTTTCTTCCGGGTGCTCCGGTTTTCTCCCACATCCCAAAGACAAGAGGGTTGGTAGGTTAGAGGGCAGTTGCAGCCTTGCAGCGTCAGAGACCCGGGTTTGATCCTGACTACAGGTGCAAATTCATTTCACTTGCACTTTATGTGCAAGTGACGAATAAAACTGATTGTATTGATTGTCCTGCGGAGTTTGTACGTTCTCCCTGTGACCGCATGGATTGCACCGGTTCTGCCTACACTCCAAAGACATACAGGTTTGTAAGGTAATTGGCTTCAGTAACTTGTAAATTGTCCCTAGGGTGTAGAATAGCGCGAGTGTACGGGTGACCACTCACACACACATAAACAATACTAATATAGATACCGCACACATGGACGCGTGCACACACACACAATGCTAATGTAGGTACCATGCACACAATGCTAAAATGGATACCATATTCACACACATAATGCTAATGTAGATACCACTCACGCGCAATGCTAATATAGATAACACACACACACAAATATAGCCCTGGGTGCAAACCAGGTAGTGGCACACCACAAACCCAGCAAACTCCCTCCAAACGCAAGAAAAAGAAAAACAGATGTAAATTGAAAGAGAAGATCCATCATGTAATCTAATGTACCTTGAAAGTAAAATACATGCAGTTCATAAAACAGGAACATTGCTGAGCCCGGTGATGTATGGAAGGACAGGATGAAGACTGAAGCATGTGTCAAGCCACAGCCCATTCCTCCTGCTCCACAGAGCTGGCAGCTACAGGAGAATGAATGTCGATTATTGTTACTTTGTGCAACTGGTACCTGGCAACTGACAGTTGGACTAAGCTTCTGTGAAGCCAGGCCATTAATCACAGCCTGCTTTAAGTAGCGGATATTAATTTATGTCATCTCTGGTAAGCCTCTCTCTGAAAGGCTTGTTACGGCTCGGAGTGTGGTTTCTGCTCTGGTCTCACTGTTCAGGAGACGCTCCTGATATCTGTCGCATCCCATTCTCAGTGCGAGCCTGGTGCAGCTAAGAGAAGGGATGAAGGCAACAGCAAGAGGGGGCCATTCAGCCCTTCAAGCCTGTACTACCCTCAGCCACATCTGACTTTCTCTCTATCCGCCTGTTTTGGGTCTGCAAATAATATCTCCTGCCGTCAGAGAGCAAGGAAGGCCATTGGAGGGCATGGGGGGGGGGGGGGGGGGGTGGCTTCCAGAAGTGAAGGGGACCTGGCGGGGGCCGCCTGCTGCCATGAGTATGTTTGGTGAATCTTTGTAGGCCACAAAATATGGCAGCACTCGTGTACTGCCTCGGTGAAGTCTCAGCTGCATGATTTTACCAGGTTGTTTGCAAAACAAAGCATTTTACTCTACTCTCCACAGATTGTCACTCAGTGTGACAATAGAGTATCATTGAATTCTAACTTTTTTGTTGATTTCTAGCTTTAGGGTTTTTTTTAGGGGGCAGGAGTTCCATATTCTTTTATCCGTCATCATCGAACACTGCTATTCTAATCCAAATATTGCTCATATATGGTCAATTTTCCCAATGCAGGAGATAGTCACCAGCTACCCTGTTAAATAGAATGAAACCTTGATTAGATCTCCCCTTCATCTAAAATCAAGGGGAAAAAATAACCTCAGACATACAGAACTGCAGATGCTGGTTTACAAAAAAAACACAAAGTGCTGGAGTAACTCGGCAGGTCAGGCAGCATCTCTGGAGGACAGGGATGGGCAACATTTCGGGTCAGGACCATTCTTCAGACTGATTGTATTGGGGGTGGGTGGAGAGCTAGAAAGGAGGTGGGGGTGAGACAAAGTTTCCAAAGTGATAAGTGGACAGACACAAAATGCTGGAGTAACTCAGCGGGTCAGGTAGCATCTCTGGAGAAAAGGAATAGATGACATTTCGGGTTGGAACCTTTCTTCATGAGAGGGGTTTCACCGTTTGATTTGCAAATGGGCGGACAAAAGGCTAAGTTAAAAAGCAGACAAAAAGGTGTCAATTAAGGAAACAAAGCTCAGTTCTGCAAGGCATCCTGATAATTTAATATGAATTCAGAAAGAGCAGGGGACATGGTGCAGCCGAGGGAGCATCTGTGGAGAATGAAATGGAGTTAATGTTTCTGCTCGATAAACACTCATCAGATGAAAGGTAAGAAGAAAGGTCATCCCTTGAAGCGTTCCGTCTCTCTCCACAGACAGAGTCACAGAGCACAGGGACAGGCCCTTCAGCCCAATTCAACCTGGCAGCCCAACAAGCCCACCTAAGCTAGCCCTATCTGCCCAAGTCTTTTCTCTCCGTATACCTTTCCAAATGGCTTTTAAAGGGTGGCACAGTGGCACGGTGGCGTAGCGGTATCGTTGCTGCCTTACAGCGCCAGAGACCCGGGTTCGATCCTGACTACGGGTGCTGTTTGTACTGAGTTTGTACATTCTCCTTGTGACCGCGTGGGTTTTCACCGGGTGCTCCGGTTCCTTCCCTCAGTCCCACACAAAGACGTGCAGTTTTGTAGGTTAATTGGCTTCTAGTGTGTAGGATAGAACTAGTGTATGGGTGTTCGTTGGTTGGCGCAGACTCGGTGGGCCAAAGAGCCTGTTTCCAAGCTGTGTCACTCCTCTCTTCTAGTTGTTTCCCCATTGCCCCTACAATCAGTCTGAAGAAGGGTCACCTATCCATGTTCTCCAGATATGCTTAAATGTCCTAAACCTAAAATGTCACCTATCCATGTTCTCCAGATATGCTACCTGACCCGCTGAGTTACCCCAGCACTCTGTGTGTTACTTTAATGCCTTGACTAATGAAGGCCAACATACCAAAGGCCCTTTTCACCACCCTATCTACCTATTATGCCATTTTCAGGGTAAATTTATTCCTATATTCCTGTGCTCTACAACACTCCCCAGGGCCCTACCATTCACTGTGAAGTTCCGACCCAAAATGCAACACCTCACGCTTTATTTAAATTAAATTCCATTTGTCATTCTTCCGCCCTGTTGCCCTGCCGATCAAGATCTCGCTGTGATTCTTGATAACCTTCTTCACTGTCTATGACACCACTAATTTTAATGTCATCTGCAAATGTACTTAGTTTAGTTTAGAGATACAGCATGGAAATATGCCCTTCAACCCACCGAATCCATGCCGACCATCGATCACCCATTCATACTAGTTCTATGTTATCCCACTTTTGCGTGGGTTTTCACCGGGTGCTCCGGTTCCTTCCCTCAGTCCCACACAAAGACGTGCAGTTTTGTAGGTTAATTGGCTTCTAGTGTGTAGGATAGAACTAGTGTATGGGTGTTCGTTGGTTGGCGCAGACTCGGTGGGCCAAAGAGCCTGTTTCCAAGCTGTGTCTCTAAACAAAAGTAAACTAATGTTGCTATTATATACCACGGCCGCTGGCAGCTCATTTCATATCCGTAACACCCACTGTGTGAAACAATTGCCCCTGAGGTTCCTATAAAGTTTTCCCTTCTCACCTAAACCTATGCCCCCTAGTACTTGATTCCCCAATCCTGGCAAAAATGACTGTGTGCATTCATCCAGTCTATGACCCTCGTGATTTTATACACGTCTGTGTGGTCACCCCCCATGCTCCTACACTCCAAGGAACAAAGTCCCAGCTGCCCAACCTCTCCCTGTTACCCAGTTCCTAGAGCACCGGCAACATCTTCGTAAATCTTCTCGGTACTCTTTCCAGATTAATGGCATCTTCCCTGAAACAGAGTGACCAATACTGCACTCAGCTGGCTCCGTTCCTACCTTTCCAACCGATCACACTTCATCTCTCTCCATAACCACACCTCTGCCACAGCCACTGTCACTCAAGGCGTTCCCCAAGGCTCCATTCTCGGTCCCCTCCCCTACATCCTCCCCCTTGGTCATATACTTCGTCACTTCAACCTGGACTTCCATTGTTATGCTGATGACACCCAGATCTATCTCAGCACCAAGTCCCCCCACCACCCCACTCTCTCCCATATCAACTCCTGCCTGTCAGCCATCAAATCTTGGATGCAACTCAACTTCCTTAAATTAAACAGTAACAAAACAGAATTTCTCCTCATTGGCTCCAAATCAACACTTACCAAAATTAACAACCCCACTCTCACTATTGACGGCACCACTGTCTCCCCATCTCCTCAGGCCCGCAACCTTGGAGTGATCTTTGACTCAACCCTCTCCGTTGAGCCTCACATCCGCCATGTTGTCAAAACATCATTTTTTCACCTCCGCAACATTGCCAAAATCAGACCCTCTCTCACGCTGCTGAAAGACTCATCCATGCCTTCATCTCCTCCCGACTGGACTACTGTAACTCTCTTCTCTTTGGCATTAATTCCAGCAACATCAACCGACTCCAACTGGTCCAAAATGCAGCTGCCCGACTCATCACCCACACCAAATCCTGGCACCACATCACCCCAGTTCTCAAAGAACTTCACTGGCTTCCCATTTCCCACTGGATCATCTACAAAATCCTGGTCCTTACCTACAAAGCCCTCAACCACTTGGCCCCCCCTTATCTCACTGACCTCCTCTCCCCCTATCAACCCTCATGGTCCCTCAGATCCACATCAGCCGGTCTCCTCTCCATTCCGAAATCCAACCTCTGCACTTTTGGAGACAGAGCCTTCTCCAGGGCAGCTCCCAGGCTCTGGAACTCCCTCCCACAATTGATCCAAAATTCTGAGTCCCTCACCATCCTCCAGTCCCGCCTCAAGACCCATCTCTTCACCTCTGCATACCCTTAGTCCCATGTCCCCCTCCCCTTTGCATCTCTGTCTTACTGCTCTATTTTGTTTTGTTCTTGACTCTCCATGTAAAGCGACTTTGAGTCCTTGAAAAGCGCTATACAAAATAAATGTATTATTATTATTATTATTAATACTGAGCACAATACTCCAAGTGCAGTCGCACCAAAAACTTATACGACTGCAATATAACATCACAACTTCCATATTCAATGTCGAACCCCCCCCACCCCCGGACTTGCACTTATTCCTCCCCTCCCTCTCCATCCACCGACATTCCTTCCCAATTATAAGTCTGAAAGAGGGTCTCAACCCGAAACGTTACCCATTCTTTCTCTCCAGAGATGCTGCCCCGCTGAGTCACTCCAGCTTTGTGTGTCTATCCTTGATGTAAACTCGCATCCACAGTTCCTTCCTACACATAGCAACTCTTCAATCCTTTTTCTCAACTCTAGCCTTCGTCAAACCATCTTCCTGTCAAAAACTGCTCTCACCTGTGCTCACCTATTACCCACAATGCTTTGTCCTGCCCCTCCTCTCTTCTAGTTTTTTCCCCATTGCCCCTACAATCAGTCTGAAGAAGGGTCACCTATCCATGTTCTCCAGATATGCTTAAATGTCCTAAACCTAAAATGTCACCTATCCATGTTCTCCAGATATGCTACCTGACCCGCTGAGTTACCCCAGCACTCTGTGTGTTACTTTAATGCCTTGACTAATGAAGGCCAACATACCAAAGGCCCTTTTCACCACCCTATCTACCTATTATGCCATTTTCAGGGTAAATTTATTCCTATATTCCTGTGCTCTACAACACTCCCCAGGGCCCTACCATTCACTGTGAAGTTCCGACCCAAAATGCAACACCTCACGCTTTATTTAAATTAAATTCCATTTGTCATTCTTCCGCCCTGTTGCCCTGCCGATCAAGATCTCGCTGTGATTCTTGATAACCTTCTTCACTGTCTATGACACCACTAATTTTAATGTCATCTGCAAATGTACTTAGTTTAGTTTAGAGATACAGCATGGAAATATGCCCTTTACCCCACCGAATCCATGCCGACCATCGATCACCCATTCATACTAGTTCTATGTTATCCCACTTTTGCATCTACTCCCTGCACGCTAGGTACAATTTAGAGAGAGTCCACACATCTTTGAAATGTGAGAGGAAACCGGAGCACCCGGAATAAACGCACACGGTCACAGGGAGAACGTGCAAACTTCACACAGAGAGCACCCGAGGTCAGGATCAAACTCATGTCTCTGGAGCTGTGTGGCAGCAGCTCTACAAGCCGTCTGTACTAACCATGCCTTGCACATTCTCATCCAAATACAGATGACAAAAATACAACACCGACCCCCGAGGCACACCGCTAGTCACGGCTGCCTCGCCCGCAGAGTATTTCTTGCATTTATTGGTTTTATTCGTGTGAAAAAAGATCTGAAAAAGGAATGGGGTGTGCTGGTACCTAATGGCATTTGCTGGCTCATTGCAACTCATAGACCTGAAAGGTAATACCAGCCTTTTGGACAAGTTAAGTCTGGCTGAATTAACACCGAATCAGATTCTATCTGCTTTGGTAAAAATTGTAAATTGTTCCTGTGGCAATTTACAATCGCTGAGAAGGTAATGAACCTGTGGAGTTCATGGTCACAGATGGCTGTAGAGGCCATGTCATTGGGTATTTTTAAGGAAGAGATTGACAGATTCTTGATTAGTAAGGGAATCAAAGGATATGGGGAGAAGGCAGGCGACTGGCCCTGAGAGGAAAAGGCAGATCAGCCATGATTGAATGGCAGAGTAGACTCAATGGGCTGAATGGCCTAATTCAGCTCAAATGAACTTATGAATTAACCTACAAGCTGACGCATCTATAGGATTTAAGAGGAAACCAAAGTACCTGGAAGAAATTAACAACACAGGAGAATGTGGAAACTCCACATAAACGGCATCCAAGGTCAGAATCGAATCCGGGTCTCTGGCGCTGCGCTTTTTCCTTTGGCTCTGTGTCATCTGCGGTGTTCTGCGTTGCAGGTACAAAGCATGAGAGGCATAAATTCTTAAATTCTAGGAGAAGAATTAGGCCATTCGGCCCATCAAGTCTACTCCACCATTCAAGCATTGCTAATCTATCTTTCCCTCTCAACTCCATTCTCCTGCCTTCACCCCATAACCCCCTACACCCGTACTAATGAAGAATTTGTCAATCCCCGTCTTAAAAATATCCATTGACGGACTCCACAGCCTTCTGCGGCAATGAATTCCACAGATTCACCACCCTCTGACTAAAGAAATTCCTTTACTTTTCCTTTCTAAAGCTACATCCTTTTATTGTCATAGGACCAAAGCTATGGCCTCTGATCCCAGACTCCCACTAGTGGAAAAGTCCTCTCCACATTCACTCTATCCAGGCCTTTCACTATTCGGTGAGTTTCAATGAGGACCCTCCTCATCATTCTAAACTCCATTGCCTTCAAACACATGGTTTGTGTAGCTTGGATATAGGAGTGTAAACTGTCTCATTATCACATTAACATCTCCCACTGACCTCCTGTGACTTTGCTCATTAGCAGATTGGCCCAGTTCATGAGGAGAATCTCTGCCTGTTTGCACTGGAGCCAGCCTTAGCTCGAGTTCAAATCCTGGTCACTACTTTACATTTAGATGCTGCTTTTTTCCCATCTCCCTTTCAAACGCGAGTTGAATTCAGTGACATGATGATCATTGCAAGTTAAAAGTCGAAACAGTGTTTTTGTCCGAACGGGCTTCTGACTGAAATTGGCCCATTACTCATGACTGAAAATCACTCTTTTTGTTCCAGTTCCAGCTCATTGGCCTTAGTAGATTTTGGAAACTCCTCAATCTGTGGCTGAAAGATGAGTAGTGCCACTCAAGGTGAGTGAAAACCTACTATCTATTATCTTCCAGAGTGACATAGGAACCGATGGGTTAAATTCAGCTTGGTACCCAGGGAGAATACATTTCTTTGTGGGATGGCAAATGAAATGAGGCAGGTTCTATAATGGGCAGCTGATCCACAGTGGCAGCATTACAGAGTGGGCTGCGGGCTGCAATTGTACCCCAGTGATTTCAATGGCTTGAAACGATCAGACTTATTGCATGTGGCTCTCCCCCAGCACAGAGTCCTAGTCACACAATATTCCTCTCGTCTCTTCCCTCTGGCTCCTATTCACATCTCAGAGCCTTCTGCACAAGACTGCTGCTGTTTATCCAGAACTTTTTATTTAACACTCATTTTCTCTTTATGCCTCTTTTCTTGCGGTTTTAACCACACCACATTCCTTTCTTCAATTGTTTTATCTTTCCTTCTGTTTGGTTCGTTTCCTGCACCATTTCTTCAATTGTTTTATCTTTCCTTCTGTTTGGTTCGTTTCCTGCACCATTTCTATTTTATTCCTTTTGTCTCTTGTGCTCACTTTCTCCCTCACTATCTTGCCTGTGTCTGATCTCAGTCTCTCTCTCTCTCTCTATCCCCCAATCACTCTCCTTAATCACTCTCCCTTAATCACTCTCCATTCTCTTGTTCTCTCCCTCCCCCACTTGATCTCCCCACCCCCTCTCGTTTCTCTCTCTCTCTCTCTCCCTCTCTCCCGCTCTCCTGTTCTGCTGAGTTAACAGGAGGTGAAATGGCCACCAAATGCTCTCTGTAAATTGCTAGGCTTGGTGCACAAAGGGAACAGGATGATGGGAGTGACACCATGGCAATTAACGGCAGAGTAACCTGCGCTGTGCATTCCGTTCCATTCAGCCTTATTATTCTGCCTCAAGCAATTTGGGTCATTTACCTCTGCCTTATGCGCTTCCACAGAGAGGAGGCCAGCTCTCGCCCAGTATTCAAAACAAAGCACACACGGCCCCAGTGTTCACCTCCCCTCCCCCCCCACTGCTTGTTCCACCACCACGGTGTCCACTGGTGGCAGACACGGCTGCTGGCAAGTGTGACAACCTTCACACAAAACATGTCGGGGACTGAACTGCGAGAATATGGGGTGGTGAGGATGAGATTGTGTCCGTTTCCCCCAGCCTCGCTATTGTGCACACTGCCAAGTCAGTGGCCTGCATCGGGCAGCCTTTGCCAGCACCCATTACACTGGGGAATGAGTGTTATCCTTGGCACCTTTCATTGTTGTGTATGTGTTTGTCACAGCCAATTAACAAAGCATGAGCACAATTAAAACTCTTTGGCAAATTAACCTGCTCATTGATGGAAGCAGGCACCAGACAGCAGCTCGCTGGCATGTAATGAGCAGTGAAGGGCCGTGGAGTTGCCTATTCTTTAACAATACCCTAGGTTCTCCAGAAATTAAATACCGATTCCTCTGTCCGCCCCCCCGCCCCCCCGCCCCCCCTCGTTACCCACCAAGTACCCTGCAGGGGTGAAAACAGCACAAAGAACTGCAGATGCTGGAATCTGGAGCAAAAAAAAACAAAGTGCTGGAGTGACTCAGCAGGTCAGGTAGCATCTCTGGAGAACATGGATGTGACATTTCCCTTCCAACCTAAAACAGAGATGCTGTCTGATCCTCTGAGTGTAGTTTAGTTTAGTTTAGTGACACAGCGGGGGAACAGGCCCTTCGACCCACCGAGTCTGTGCCGACTAGCGATCCCCGTACACTAGCACTATCCTACTCGCTATGGACGATTTACAACTTTACCGAAGCCAATTAACCGACAAACTTGTACGACTTGAGCGTTGAACTCTGTGCAGACAACACCCATAGCCAGGATCAAAGATGGGTCTCTGGCACTGTTAGGCAGCAACTCTACCGCTGCACCACCGTGCTGCCAGTAGTTACTCCAGCACTTTGTGGGGGTTTTGCAGGAGACACTTCATATTTTGCTGACTGGGTTTCCTTTTGAACATTTTACACATTGTAAAAATGAGAGCAGCCCTGACATCAGGAGATTTGACTTGCCGGAAAGCCAATGACAGGACAGGAGAGAGCAGAGTGCTTGGAAAATAAACAAAAAATGTTGGAGTAATAAGCGAGTTTGGTATTCCGAAAAACACAAGGAATCATGGGATTTGTCAAAGGTCATTCGTGCTAAACATTCTCAGCAACTGTGCTGCTGCATGGAACAGAGCTGCGTTTCATCCATAATCAGGATCGAACCCGGGTCTCGGGCGCTGCATGCGCTGTTGAATTACTACTGGACCGTCCCCGTCTCCTCCCGAGTGTCACATCCCTGTCCGGGGGCAGCCGGCGATGTCTGGGGTGACCCTAGATGGGACACCGGCCCGGAGAGTGGCAGCACAGGCTTACAGCCAGCGGAGAAGAAGCGCTAACTCCAGCTCAACTCTGCCTGTCCCGCCGGGTTAATCGACAGACCTGGACTGACGGGACACAGGCCCGGAGCAGTAGCGGCGCCAGGCTTAGAGTCAGTGCAGAGAAGAAGCGTTAACTCCACTGCTCCGGGCCGATGTCCCGTCAGTCCAGGGCCGTCGGTTAACCCAGCGGGACAGGCAGAGTTGAGCTGGAGTTAGCGCTTCATCTCCGCGCTGGCTGTAAGCCTGGGCCACCACTGCTCCGGGCCGGTGTCCCGTCACTCCAGGATCACCCCGGACATCTCCGGCCGCTCCCGGTCAGGGATGGGACACTTAGGAGGGGACGGGGACGGTCCAGTAGCAATTCAACAGCGCTGGAGACCAAGGTTCAATCCTGACTACGGATGAAACGCAGCACTGTATACATGCGGCAGCTCAGCTCCCGAGAATGTTTATCACGAGTGACCTGTGACCTGGGCATGCACAGTTGGAATACCGAACTCGCTTATTCAGTGGGACAGGCAGCAACTCTGGAGAGAAGGAATGGATGATGTTTCGGGTCGAGACCCTTCACAGAGTGCTTGGAGTCAGGGATGTTATCTACCCAGAGATGGCTGCCCATTCTGATGGACTTGGTGGTCAAGGCTCCTCAGGTTACTGGGGGGACTAAGTCCTGGCACTTGTGGTGGAGAGAACTGGCCGATCTCCCTCTCTACATATAAACAATCATTCTTAGCAAAATAAAATCTAACAGGAAATGCTGAATGAATTTGCAGAGCTCAGGAATAGCTGTCTCTGGCTATAATCCAGCTCTGATTCCCCAATAGCCTATTTAACAATATGCGGCAATTAAACTAAATGGTTTTCATTTCTTTGATAAACAGTCTTGCTCGTTAACACCCCTGCAGGGTTTACAGTCCTTCAGGACCCTAATAGATCTAGAACCTAACGATTCCTGCTCCCTCATCGGTTTCAACTGGTGAAGTGGAGCAAGGAACAGTTTCCTATTAAAACCCCGTCTTATTCCTTAAAGGTGGAATGTCAGAGATAGTCTGTAATTAAAAGCACAGTTTATACTGTCACAGACCATAAATCCAAATTGGTTTCCCTCAGGCAGAAGGGAAAGGGGAGACGAGAGGAAGAGGGAAAGAGAGAGCGGACAGGAAAGAATAAAGGAAGAGGGCGGGAAATGGAGGGAAAAGGGAGCAGAGGGCAGGAAGAGAACTTGTGGGGGGGGTGTTGGGGAAGAGGAGGAGGAAAGGTGAGGGGAGAGGAGGAAAGGAATGGCAGCTGGGGAGGGTGTTGAAAGATGAAGGGATTAAAGTTATACAGAGTGTTAGGAGTCACTCAGGCAGCATCTGTGGGCAGAATGGACAAGCAAAATTTTTGGTCGGGTCCGTTTTTTTAGACGGATTGTGGTACGGGTAAAAGCTGGAAAAGAGAGGTGGGGTGAGACAAAGCCTGGCAGTGATAGGAGGAACAGCTGGGAAGAAATCAGAGGAGATGTTAGGAAAAAGGGACAGGGACACGGAAGAATTAATATCTGGATCTTCACCGTGACTTTAAAATACACCACGACCCCTCTCTCTATTTCCACACGGCCTCTCTCTAATACCACTCCTGGTGACCAGGGTGCTGGGACGTTC
>JAXLNO010000065.1:42374-67609 GCA_038087875.1 Malacoraja senta | reverse complement strand
GGATGCCTCCTATAGCACAGGTGTAACATACAATGAGCCTATAGTCACGAACATTCAGAAGATAGGAGGCCAGTTACAATCCAGAGTTATTGCACGTCCCATTCTTTGGTGTGTGTCCCTGCAGATACCAGATCAAGTGCTCACCAACTACCTTATAAATTAAATCATGAAATAAATTATAAACTAATTTGATAAAATAAAAATAAATCATAAAAGAAGAAGGGCCTCAAACCAAAATGTCACCTAATCTTTTTCACCAGAGATGCTGCCTGACGAGCTGAGTTACTCCAGCGTTTTGTGTCTATCTTATAAATGTAAAATGTAACAGGGGTTTCTGATTATACCATCCCTCCAGAGTGTTCCAGACCTTCATCAACCTCTGGGTGAAAAACCTTTTCAACCCTCCTCAAACTCTTCCACCAATTTTCTTATTCCCCGACTATCCTACATCACTTTGGTCAGAGGTCCGCTCCTGGCTTTCCACGATTTATGTCCATTACAATTGTAAACATCTTAAGAACCTAAGAAACTGACGTTGATACATGGCACCTGAAGCCAGCTCCGTCTTTCATTTAGAGCTGATCCTTGCCTCAACACCATCTCTGCCACTGAGTTCTGGAACACCCCTCTATACTCATCTCATCAGCCATTAAAAGCCCTGACGACTGTTATCTTTTCCTTCCTGCCACCTTCCATTGGAGTCCATGGGCTTTAACTTCCCCGTTCCTGCAGCTTCCTGGGCCTTGTCGAGATTCATGACATATTCTATCTTCAGCAGTGCTCCCTCTCACCAACACAAAAAGTCCAATAGAATCGGACATGGTGTTCCCTTAGATCCAGGCTATCAATAACATGTGATTTTCTCACCACTGATTAACGCCAACCCGCAGAATTCTTCCAGCATTTTCTCCTCATCCAGTGTCACACTTGTCGGCTTTTAGTCACTCTGTCTATCCCCTTCTCCCATTTTAAGCAAACGGCACAGTGGCACAGCGGTAGTTATTGCCTTACACGCCAGAGACCGGGGTTCGATCCTGACTGCGGGTGCTGTCCGTACGGAGTTTGGACATTCTCCCTGTGACCGCGTGAGTTTTCCCCGGGTGCTCCAATTTCCTCAGACATCCCAAAGATGTGCAGGTTTGTAGGTTAATTGGCTGATGTAAATTGTCCCTACTGTGTAGGATTGAACTAGTGTACAGATAATTGCTGGCCGGCGCGAGCTCGGTGGGCTGAAAGGCCAAGTATACATGGATTTTATGAAGGATTTTGGCAAGGATTCACACTGCAGGTTGGTTAACAATATACGGGACGATTGCATCCAAAGGAGAGTGATGAACTGGATCCCCTAAATTGTCTCAATAACTGAGGATTTCAACGATGTATGGGCTGCATGAATGGGCTTCCATGAGCCTCAGCACTTCCTCAAATAACATCAAGCATAAGGAACTGCAGATACTGGTTTACAAAAAAAGGCGCAAAGTGCTAGGGTAACTCAACGGGATTAGTTTAGTTTATTGCCACATGTACCGAAGTATGGTGAAAAGCTTTTGTTCATGCTAACCAGTCAGCGGAAAGACTATACATGATTACAGTTAACAGATACATGGTAAAGGGAATTATGTTTAGTGGAAGATAGAGTCCATTAAAGATAGTTTGAGGGTCTCCAATAAGGTATATAGTATCTCAGGGCCGTTCTCTGGTTGTTGGTAGGATGGTTCAGTTGCCTGATAACAGCTGGGAAGAAACTGTCCCTGAAACTAAAGGTGTGCGTGTGCACACTTCTGTGCCTCTTGCCTGATGGGAGGAGGAGGAGCATCCAGGGTGAGACTCATCCCTGATTATGCTGGTGGCCTTGCTGAGGCAGCGTGAAGTGTTAATTAAGTCAATGGAAGGGAGGTTGGTTTGTGTGATGGTCTGAGCTGTGTCCACAATTCTCTGTAATTTCTTGCAGTCTTGGATGCAGCTGTTCCAAAACCATTTTGTGATGCATCCCGACAAAATGCTTTCTACAGCGCATCTGTAGAAGTTGGTGAGAGTTGTTGGGGACATGCCGAACTTCCTAAGCCTTCTAAGGAAGTAGAGGCGTTGGTGTGCTTTCTTGGCCATTGCTTCGATATGGTTGAAAAAGTCAGGCAGCATCCAGGGAAAACATGGATAGGTGACATTTTGGGTTCGGGAAATAGGGCTCTACAATCCCTTCAGGCAAGAGTTCCAAACCCTCACTACCCTCTGAGTGAAGAAACATAACCTAAGCTGTAACCTAAGCTAACGGAGTTATTTTTGCAAGCAGTTCAAAAGACACCTACTCAACAACATACGCCTCGTTACTACTGAACTCAAATGCCAGCTAAGACCATTTTTGTTTGCTCTGTTTGAATTAGATGAGAATGTAGGTACCGTTATTAGTAAGTTTGCAGATGACACCAAAATTGGTGGTATGCTGGAATGTGACTGTGCGGGAAGGGGGCAGCACAGCGGTAGGGTTGCTACCTTACATCGTCAGAGACCCGGGTTCGATCCCGACGACTGGTGCTGACTGTATGGACTTTGTACATTCTCCCTGTGACCGCATAGGTTTTCCCCAGGAAACTTTTATTGCTGTTTATCAACATGAGGACCAAAGTTGTGCCAATGAAAGTAAAATAAACCATTATGAGACCAAGAAACAAGAATGTTTGGAACATCATTAAGAAGAAAGAGAGCACTGGTGAGCTTACTAATCGCAAAGGGACTGGCAGGCCAAGGAAGACCCCCACAGCTGATGACAGAAGAATTCTCTCTATAATAAAGAAAAATCCCCAAATACCTGTCCGACAGATCAGAAACACTTTTCAGGAGTCAGGTGTGGATTTGTAAATGACTTCCTGAACAGAAATACAGAGGCTACACTGCAAGATGCAAACCACTAGTTAACCACAAAAATAGGATGGCCAGGTTACAGTTTGCCAAGAAGTACTTAAAAGAGCCACCACAGTTCGGGAAAAAAGTCTTGTGGACAGATGAGATGAAGATTAAGTTATATCAGAGTGATGGCAAGAGCAAAGTATGGAGGAGAGAAGGAACTGCCCAAGATCCAAAGCATACCACCTCATCTGTGAAACACAGTGGTGGGGGTGTTATGGCCTGCGCATGTCTGGATGCTGAAGGTACTGGCTCACTTATCTTCATTGATGATACAACTGCTGATGGTAGTAGCATAATGAATTCCGAAGTGAATAGACACATCCTATCTGCACAAGTTCAAACAAATGCCTCAAAATTCATTGGCCAGTGGTTCATTCTACAGCAAGACAATGATCCCAAACATACTGCTGAAGCAACAAAGGAGTTTTTCAAAGCTAAAAAAAAGTCAATTCTTGAGTGGCCAAGTCAATCACCCGATCTGAACCCAATTGAGCATGCCTTTTATATGCTGAAGAGAAAACTGAAGTGGACTAGCCCCCAAAACAAGCATAAGCTAAAGATGGCTGCAATACAGGCCTGGCAGAGCATCACCAGAGAAGACACCCAGCAACTGGTGATGTCCATGAATCGCAGACTTCAAGCAGTCATTGCATGCAAAGGATATGCAACAAAATACTAAACATGACTACTTTCATTTACATGACATTGCTGTGTCCCAAACATTACGGTGCCCTGAAATGGGGGGGGGGGGGGGGGGGACGACACTATGTATAAACACTGCTGTAATTTCTACATGGTGAAACCAAAATGTATAAAAATGGCCTTTATTCAAATCTGACAATGTGCACTTTAACCACATGTGATTTTTTTCTATTACAAATCTCAAATTGTGGAGTACAGAGGCAAATAAATAAATGATGGGTCTTTGTCCCAAACATTATGGAGGGTGCTGTGTTAGGAAGTTAAACCAGGGCCAGACATACATGGTGAATGGCAGGGCCCTGGGGAATATTGCTGAACAGAGGGGCCTTGCACTACATGGTTCCCTGAAAGTGATCACAGAGGTAGGCGGAACGGTAAGGAAGGCCTAGAGAAGCTAGCATTCATCGGTCGAGTATAAGAGTTGCAAAATGTTATGGTTGTTCAAAATGTTGGCTAGACTGTGAGCAATGTGTGGGCAGTTCTGGTCATCAGACTACATAAAAGATGTGATTAAGCTTGACAGGGTGCAGTAAAGATTCACAAGGATGTTGCCTGGAATGGAAGGCCTGAGTTATCAGGAGAGATCGGATAGGTTGGGTTTGTTTTCCCTGGAGCAAAAGAGGCTGAGAGGTGACATGTTGGAAATATATCAAATTATGAGAGGCATAGAGAGAGTAGATAGCCAGAGTCTGTTTCCCAGAGGGTCTCTAACAATATACTCCTCTGGCATTGGTTTAAGCTGAGGGGGGGGGGGGGGAGGGGGAATCGGAGGGGTACATTTTTCACACAACAAGAAGTTGGTACATGGAATGAGCTGCCAGAGGCAGGAAGAGGAACAATCTTTAAACGGCATCGTACAGGTCCTTGAATGAGCACATCACAGAGAGAGATGGAATTAATGCAGGCAAGTGGAATTAGTGTAGATGGGCAAAATGATCAGCATAGACAAGGTGGGACAAAGGACCCTTTGCTGTGCTGTACAACTGTAAGATTCCATTATAGTTTCAGGACTAGATATTTAACCCAAAAAACTCCTGACTCAAAGGAGAGAACTCCATTCCCTGCAAATCAGGGAAGAGTCTGAAATGGCAGGGGTGGGGGAGGGGGGGGGGGAGGTAGCCAAGAGAAGAAAAATCTGTAGGAAGAAGAAAAGAAGGCGGCAGGTTTAATTTTTTCTCCCCTCACAGTCCCATCATGTAACTGCTAACAGAGTGCGTGTGGCATTAAGGGAGGCTGCAGGAGTGCCCGGTGAAGTGTGAATGAATTATCACGCAGAAGGAAATGTCTCCCATTTATCAACACACTGCCTGCACTGGCAGCTCATATTTCACCCAAGTCAAAACCCTCCAACTCACTGAGGGCGGCCTACTCACTCACTCACTCAGTCACTCGGAGATCTGGACGAGAGAACAAGCGAAGTACAACCCTGCTCCCCAACCCCAATGAGAGGAAGATAATTGGAATAACCAGCCAGCACGCAACAAACACCTCAGCCCTGGTAAACAGAACAAAAGTGATTTTGCAGACAAATTAATACAGCCTTTCTCATGGGTGGAAGGCCATTTATCCAATTTGTTCCCTGTTGATGTCCTGACAGCATCTCCGGAAATCTCATATCCAGCACAGAATAGATGGACTATGTAATAGACTGACAACATCACTGTGTGAGTGGAAGGTGCCATTGGTCTATGCCCCTCCTGCATGTATCCCCAGGGAGTGTGTCTGCACTGCACCACATTATAATGCCATTGCAACACAAGGTGGCAGCCATGCAGTGGCAACAGAAAAAAAACACAGTTGCTGGAACGCTGAGATAAAATCCAAAGAACACTGGAGATACTCAGCAGTAGTATTAACTGAAGCATTAACATTGTTTTTCACTCTCCACAGACGCTGCCAGGCCCATTGATCGATTCCAGCATTTTTATTTCTGTGGGCTGTTAATTACAGATTAACATGGCTGATTTGTTCACTCTGGCTTCTAAGCCTTTGGTTATAGGGTTCAAGCCACATTTTAAACAGAATGGTCCAGACCTGCATACACTTGTAGTGGGAGAGGAAATGAATGACTCCAAATTAACTGTTCACTAATTATGCCAAGATGTGATAGGATGGCATGGTACTTCAGCAGTAGAGTTGCTACCTTACAGCGCCAGAGACCCTGGGTTCGATCCTGACCACGAGTGCTGTCTTTATGGATGTTTTACATTCTCCCTTCATGGGTTTTCTCCAGGTGCTCCAGTTTAAAAGATGTGTACGTTAATTGGCTTCTGTAATTAGTCCCTAATGTGCTGGATAAAACCAGGGTACGGGTGATAGCTTGTTGGTGCGGACTCGGTGGGCCGAAGGGTCTGTTTCCATGTTATATCTCTAAACAAACCTCTGAACTAAACGTGATAGTTTCAATACACACAGAACTGCAGATGCTGGAATCTTGTACAGAACAAGAACTGCTGGAGCAACTCTGTTGAAAAGGATGACTTCATCATAGCACACATCAGAGTCACACAGCGTGGAAACAGGCCCTTCAGCCTAACTTGCCCACACCAACCAACATGTCCCATCCACACTAGTCCCACCTGCCTGCATTTGGCGCATATCCCTCCAAACCTGTCCTATCCATGTACCCGTCTAATTTTTTCTGAAACATTGCAATAGTCCCTGCCTCAACTACATCCTCTGGAAGCTCATTCCATACCCCTACCATTCTTTGTATTAAAAAAGTGACCCCTCAGATTCCTATAAAATATTTCCCCTCTCACCTTAAACCTATGTCCTCTGGTTCTTGATTCTCCTACTCTGGGCAAGAGACTCACTGCGTCTCCCCGATCTATTCCTCTCATTTTTTTGTACACCTCCATAAGATCACCCCTCATACCCCTGCGCTCCAAGGAATAGAGACCCACCCTGCTCAACCTCTCCCTACAGCTCAGACCCTTGAGTCCAGGCAACATCTTCGTAAATCTTCCCTGCACCCTTTCCAACTTCACAAAATCTTTCCTGTAACGTGGTGCTCAGAACTGAAACAATACTCTAAATGCAGCCTCACCAATGTCTTGGGGATGACAGAAGCCTCCTCGTGGCTATCCCTGGAAGCGACGACACGATGCACTCTGTGACACGTCAGGCAACAATTCTGTCAACATGTTGGACGACGACAGAAGCCAACAGCGAGCTACATCGTCTGATACACGAGCGAACGAACCAATGTCTTATATAACAGCAACATGACCTCCCAACTTCTATATCCAATACTCTTACAGAAGGACAAAAGCCTTTTTGACCATCCTATCACCTGTGACACCATTGTAGAATCCACTAAATCTCACGACCGAAAGCAAGGGACAAGCGACACCAAGCTTTGCCAAACACCTTGTGCCTCATTTAATAAAAATATCCTCAAACTCCTTGTGTACAGATCAGCCCGTTATGCCCTCTGACCTCGGAGTTTGAATCTCAGCTCTCGACCCACACGTGACGCTCCCCCCTTAGCCACTGTCACACAAGGTGGCGACTGCCTGGCTTTGTCCTGCCCCGTACCGGTCTGGCAGATAGATTTTACGGCCTGATCCCGTTTGGTACTGCAGTATTGGAGGTTTCTGACAGGAAGTGTTTGTGTCCTGTGACTTCGCCCGCTCGGTGAGTGAGGTTGTCGGTTGGTTCTCGACATATGCTGGCTTTAACCGGTTGACGGATACAGTGTCTGTTTCTCCGTTCCGATTGATTACAAAACTCTTGGGTAGGCGTTGGATGACGGTGCGGGCCATCGTATGCTTGCTGAAGAGGTCGGCGGGCGACGTCGTGTCGGACCAAAACATGCGTGCAGCTTTGGAGATCAGCAGGCACGTAGACCATTGCAGGTGTTTGCCACATTGGTGTCGGCCTGAGTAGCTGCATATTTTGCCGTAATCGATCGACATGCCTGTTTGGGTCATAGGATCTGTCCGTGGGAATTGGTTTGACAAATTCGCCAGGCAGCTTCAGAGTTGTGCCGTAAACCATCTCCGCTGACGAACATCCTAGGTCTGCTTTCACCGCTGTACGAATGCCCAGCAGAACCAGAGGCAACGTTCACTCCAGTTCGACGCGTCACCTCCGGCTGCCAGAGCGACTTTCAACTGGCGATGGAACCATTCAATCAGGCTGTTCGCTTGTGGATGATACGCCGTCGTTCGAATCCGGTTCGTACCCAAAAGGTTGGTTAGTGTTTGATATCATTGTGCCGGTATGATGGAGTTATTAGTCGCGGAAATTGTTTCAGTAATTCCTGATATTGGCTGGTGCTGGGTTGGAGGCTGGTAAAGTGTGAGATAGTCATTGCCAGATGGCAGATGGCGTGAAATCCTTAGGATTAAGGAGCACGTCCTCGACTTAGCATGCAATCTGCTCTGGAAGACGAGCTGCTCGGCACCCAAATTTTGTTTTGTTGGCTCTGACATGGAGGGAGTGAAATCGAGCTTCTAGTATCGAAAACCACACTCTTGCGTTGGTTGTAAAAAACATTGGGACGTGGAGTTTTACTTCTTCCACTGACACTGCATCACTTCTATCGTCGTACATTTCGTAAGTAAATTGAAGATTGCGTGTTGCGTGAGGTCACCAGTTGTAGAATCCACTAAATCTCACGACCGAAAGTAAGGGACAAGTGACACCAAGCTTTGCCAAACACCTTGTGCCTCATTTAATAAATATCTCTTCAAACTTCTCTTGTACAGATAAACCCGTTATGCCCTCTGACCTCGGAGTTTGAATCTCAGCTCTCGACCCTCACGTGACGCTGCTCATTGCTAGGCAACGGGAACAAGCTGTACCTAAAAACCATGTGGGCCTGAAGTCGCCACAGCATCTTCAAGGAACTATGTACCCATACTCCAAAAGCCGTCTGCTCTACAACACTGCCCAGAGCCCTAGCATTCACTGTGTAGGTCCTGCCCATGTTAGACATAGCAAAGGTATAGCTCAAGAGCAATAGTAAACTGCCAGGA
Source organism: Malacoraja senta (assembly GCA_038087875.1). Lineage (NCBI taxonomy): Eukaryota > Metazoa > Chordata > Chondrichthyes > Rajiformes > Rajidae > Malacoraja > Malacoraja senta. The sequence goes on along the minus strand of JAXLNO010000065.1, from coordinate 59,018 downwards.
CCCAATACCAATCCCTGCAGAACCCAACTAGCTATTCCCTCCCAAACACAAAACCACACATTCCTTCTTATTTGCTTTTTTTTATCTCTCCATCAAACAGTTCTCAATCATCATTATATTCCCCCCAATACCATGCCCCCTAATGTTGTTTCATTAGCTCTGTATTAAACCTTATCCAAAGCTGCGTTTAAATTCCAAAACACCGTATCTGCCAATTCCCCTCTAAGTTATTCCATTGATGAATTGCAAAAAACAAACAGATGTCTCTTTTATAAATCCATGTTGACTCCACCTTTTCTTCCTTTCATTTTAACTTTATTTTTTATGCATCCTTTACAAAAAATTAAAGTTAAAGAAATGTGATAAAAATTGGTCAACTGCATCGTTCAGGGTAAGAGAGGTTATTTGATGGTAATCAACATACAACTTAAACAACATACTGAAATGAATAAGCCTTGATCTTCACAGAAGCATTAGGTCTATAAATACTGGAGATGGTTAAGGGCGTCACGTTCCGGCGTAAATATTTTCAACAATCTTTTCTGATCCAAACACGTCGACGCTAAGGCCAAGAAAGTACACCAATTCCTCTATTTCCTCAGAAGTTTAGTCACCGATTATTATTTATAATTTCTAGATACACTGCGGAAAGCATCCTATTCGGATGCATCACAACTGGGCTTGGTAACTGTTCTGCCCAAGTCCACAAGAAACTGCAGAGAAATGTGTATGAAGGAACTGCAGATGCTGGTTTAAATCATAGATAGGCACAAAATGCTGGAGTAGGGACCTGCAGCATCTCTGGAGAGAAGGAATGGGTGACGTTTCGGGTTGAGACCCCTCTTCAGACTTGGTCTCGACCCAAAACGTCAACCATTCCTTCTCTCCAGTGATGCTGCCTGTCCTGCTGATTTACTCCACCAAATTGCAGAAACTTGTGAATGCATCTCAGTCAATCACACAAACCAACCTCCCCTCCATCTACATTTCATGCTGCCTCAGGAAATCAGTCAATATCATCCTTGGCATGCATGACAATAATAAACTAATCCCAATACTATGCAAGCACAGCTCATTCTCACTGTTCAGCATAGGTGAATTGGGAGTCAAAGAGTGAGACCACGTTGCTCAATTTATAGAGCAATGGGACACCCATCCACTCGACACCTACCCACCCGAGTAATGACTGTTATAAGGCAACTGAACCATCCCACCAACAACTAGAGAGCAGTTCTGAACTACTATCTACCTCATTGGAGACCCTCAGACTATCTTCGATTTGACTTTACTGGGTTTTATCTTACACTAAGCATTATTCCCTTTATAATATCTGTACACTGTGGATGGCTCAATTGTAATCGTACTGTATTTCTGCTGATTGCTTAGCATGCAACAAAAGCTTTTCACTGATCCTCAGTACACGTGACTATAAACTAAACTCAAACTCCAATATCTCAGGCATTATTTCCTCGGCGCCCATGGTTTAAATCTGCATCTTCCCCAGATGATGGTGATGTTGTTTCCAACTTGTGCAGACGAAGGGGTTAGAACTGTAGTTCACTGTTATTTTACAGTATGTTTTGGCCCATTGTACCGATGGCAATTGCATCTTCCACATCAATCAGCAATTGTTTCCACTATGGGGCCCACTGCTCTTCATCAAAACATCTACCGGTCCTGTAAGTGGGGAATTGTAGCCTATAGCCCCCTTGAATCATTTCTGAAATGGTAATATGAAATAAATAAAACAAATAAGATCAGAGGGAGCCACTTGGGAGGGCCTGCCAGTTGTGTTCCCACATCGAACGACCTAATGAGGTTTCATTAGCAAAATCGTATATTTTCGAGGGTTTTAGGCAGGGGTACAATTTGCTTTCTTCAGGATTAATTGGGCAGTTCTCATTGAATGCTTTCTGCTCGAAATAATAAGATGTTTGCCAAGGCAGCCTGAATCCCATCCAATTAGACCGAGCCTTTTATGTACTCGTTCAAAGTTCCAAACGTACCGAGCTCGCAGCAGAGTCAGTGCCGAATGTCGACATGGTTAACTCTTGCTTCAAAGTGCGAGTACTTGAGAGAAACCTTCCTCATTGTCACACACAGCACTGGGAGAGGGATAGGAGATTATGGGTGGATGCCTCCAAATGATTCAGACAAAAGGCATGAGAACCGGTAAACCACTTCTTTCATGCTGTATATACCATTAACTCGCCTTTAGATTTTTATTTAAGGGAGAGTAATTTATTCCTTGCTTGTGATCTTGTAAATCAGTGGGATCCAAAGGGTGGTCCAAGGTTTAGAAGGCAGCAACAAAGCCGACCATGACATTTTTTTCTGTAGGTTAAAATCAATTGACTTCTACTTTCCAATCGAGTGCCATTTTATTCCGAACCTCACTCATGCAGAAGCTGAACTGCACCAGCCAGAGTGGCAATTCAAAGAGAGCTCCCCCTCGGTTCTCAGCAGGGAGTTTAAGCCGGCAGCCATTATTAAGGCAGAAGCTTCCCTTGTGGTTGATGGGCTGAGAGATAATGCATGGACCAAGGCTGTGTCCCACTGCGCTCACAGGACCACAGTTCTGGATCAGGGGCTGAGGCATTCTGCGGGAGTCCAGGACATTGCATCGCTGCCTGGTTTGGGAACAGCTCCATCCAAGACCGCAAGAAGTTGTGGACGTAGCCCCGAGCATCACGCAAACCAATCACCCTCCCTATGACTCCAACTACACTTCACGCTGCCCTGGCAAGGCCGCCAGCATAATCAAGGCCCAGTCTCACTCTTGGCACTCCTCCCCTCTCCCAATGGCCAAGAGGTACAAAGTTTGAAAACGCATACCTCCAGATTCAGGGACAGTTTCTTCCCAGCTGTCATCAGGTAACTGAACCATCCTCTCAGCTAGAGTGAGGTCCTGCCCACCCATCTACCTCACTGAACACTTTCAAACTATCTTTAATTGGACTTTATCTTGCACTAAACATCATACCCTTTATCCTGTATCTCTCCACTGTGGACAGCTTGATTATAATCATGTATTGTCTTTTCATTGACTGGATAGCACGCGTAAAAAACGTTTCATATCTCGGTACATGTAACAATAATAGGCTAAACTAAACTAAAGCTAAACACGGTAACCCATCTGTATAATAACAGCAAGTGTATAAAAGTACCGGCCTATGGCCTCCTCTATAATGATGAGACTGCTGAACACACCTATTCAGCAGGTAAATTCACCTGTCACTTAGATTCGCTGTGACACACAAGACTCCAGATGACAGAATTGTAAGTAAAAACAAACTGCTGGAGGGTGGTGACTCTGTGGTTTGAGTTGCCAGAGGCGGTAGTTGAGGTATATAAGAACATTTAAAAGACATTTGGACAGGTACATGGATAGGAAAAGTGTAAAGGGATTATGGGCTAAATGCAGGCAGGTGGGTCTTGTGTAGATGGGGCATCTTGGTCAGCATGGGCAAGTTGGGCCGAAGGGCCTGTTTCCACACTGTATGACTCTATGATCAACTCAGCGAGATGAGCAGCATTTGTGGAGGCAGAGAGATGATAAACATTTCGGGTCGAACCCCTGCATCAGGACCCGAAACATTGAGTATCACTCTGCTATTTTTTAAACTTTGAGTTTCTGTTTGGTTCAGTTGCGTTCTTGCCCTGCTGGACTGTTACACTGATGTTCAGGCCCAGCTCGAACGACAGCCCCTTATGTCAATGCTGCAGTGTCTAGTGTACATCACCGCGTCCAACTGCATCCAGCCATGGCTCTGTACTCCATTTACACCTCCTCTCTCATCTGCTTCTGTATATTTGAGAGTGATCATTAAGGATGTTCACAGGATAGGTGATGTTTTGGCGGGGGCAAAAGGGCCTGTTTCCGCGCTGTATCTCCAAAGTCTAAATGTGTTGTTTAAGGAGCAAACATGAGTAGTGTTGATGCAATGAAAGTGAATGTATTGAACCGATCGCATAATGAATATTATGAAAGGCTATATTTGTTGTGTACATATTATGAATATAGTATATTTTTGAAATAAAAAAGCTCCTATTATTTTGCTGCTATTGACAGTGGCTGAAGGAATGAATTAGAAGGTCGTACAAGGAAATATATCACGTATTGTTTCAGTAAGACTTTTCCCCATGGTACAACAGTGCTGGTATGTTAAACAACATAGCTACAAACTTAGCTGTCAATCTGTCCCCACAGGATCACTGCATTAAAGAGAGATGACAGCATCCCACAGACTGAACATTCACCGCATGGAGCACCCAGCCCAATGGAATATGTGGACTTATACCAATCCTGTCCTTTCTTCCGAAAGGATTAAAAGATTAGCAGCGGAGATGCCAAGATTCTGCACAGTCTCAATATCGCTGAGAGGATTGTCCCTTTAAGGAATTCCACTGGAAGGGCGGCAGGCGATGCAAGAAAGATGATTTGCAAGACACTTGCTCTGCAGTAACGTCTTCCATTGTGCACAGTCAGGACTGCTGCCTGGTGAGAACATCAAAGGAACAAAAAGGATCAGAAACCACATACCCTGGCAGTAATGAGCTGTGGTTATGCTCATTTGTTACAGTACTCACTGTTTATTATGTCCCTTCCCTGACTGCCCTGAATCACATTTCCCCGTGATCTGTGTGCAAATTCTGCACAAAACAGCCATTCTCAGGTCACAATCTCGGATGGTTTAGGAATGTGCAGAGATGCAAAGGGACTTGGGAGTGCTGGTGCAGGATTCCCAAAAAGTTGATTTGCAAGTCAAATCAGTAGCAAAGAAGGCAAATGCAATGCTAGTACTTATTTCGAGAGGACTAGAATTAAAAAACAGGGATGTAATGCTGAGGATAGACACAAAATGCTGGAGTAACTCAGCGGGACAGGCAGCATCTCTGGAGAGAAGGAATGGGCGACGGTTTTGGTCAAGGCCTTTCTTCAGTCTGAGGGGACTCAACCCGAAACATCACCTATTCCTTCTCTACATAGATGCTGCCCGTCCAGCTGTGTTACTCCAACATTTTGTGTCCACCTTCGATTTAAACCAGCATCTGCAGTTCTTTCCTACACACAATGTAATGCTGAGGCTTTATAAGGCACTGGTGAGGCTGCATTTGGAGTATTACGAGCAGTTTGGGGCCCCATATCTGCAGGGGGATGTGCTGGCATTGGAGAGGGTCCAGAGTAGGTTTAAGAATATGGTCCCAGGAAAGATTGGGTTAACATATAATGAGCGTTTGAAGGCACTGAACCTGTACACGCTGGAGATTAGAAGGATGAGGGGGTACCTCATTGAAACTTACCGAATAGTGAAAGGCCGATGCATCCAGAGAAAACCCACACGGCACTGGAAGAACGTGCAAACTTCATATAGACAGCACCCGAGGTTAGGATTGAATCTGGGGGTCTTTGGTTTTGAGAGACAGCAGCTCTACCAGTTGGGCCATTGACACGATTGATTCTTGACCCCTTCCAAATGGGATTGTAATCAGAAGTGAGACTAAAGACAAATGCACCTCAACCTATGCTCACCTGGTTGAGTGCTCCACACAGCTGGAGGTGGCCTTGAACCAATGAACCCTGGGCACTGGACAGCTTCCTTCAAAACCTACATCTCACTCTCCAGGTCATAGACATCCCCACAGCTGATGCATCATAGAGCCATACAGTGAGGAAACTGATCCTTCCACGCAACTTGCCCACACCGAGCAACATGTCCCATCTACACTAGTCCCACTTGCCTGTATTTGGTCCATATCCCTCTAAACCTGTCCTATCCATGTACATGTCTATATGCTTCTTAAATGTTGCCTTGTCTCAACTACCTCTTCCAGCAGCTCGTTCCATACATCCACCACCTTTTGCATGAAAATGTTACCCCTCAGATTCCTATAAAATCTTTCCTCCTTCACCTTAAACCTATGCCCTCTGGGTCTTGATTCCCCCACTCTGGGCAAGAGACTCTGTGACAGTAAATGAGCTTGAACACCAGACCTCTCCTTGGATCAGAATCCCCATTCCTTCTCCTCCCCTTCCCCTGCTGATACAGGCAAAGGTTGGCATCTCCACAAGGGAAGGACATATCACCATTGCCAGAACGTTCAATTCTACTGTGCATTCCATTGTTGCAGGATGTTCCAGTGCTGTACAATCTAATCGACTACTTTCAGTGCAGTCTGTTGTAATGTTGGAAACGTGGCAGCAAAATCTGGAATCCATCATGTGCCCGTCATCTCCAAGACATCCACTTCGACTGTACATGAACTGTACATGAACTGCAGATGCTCAGTGCGTGTGAGGGTGTGAGTGTCCCCGAGACAGTAAAAAAACTCAGCCACAGCCAACTCTGCTACAGGCAAGAGCAATAAATGCACCAAAATCAAGCAGAAACCACATCTCCAGGGTTAGACCGTAATAATGTCAGAAGACACATTATTGTCTACATGATGCTGAGGTCCTGTACTCAGAGAGAGGGGAGCATGATTTTACATATCTCCCAGCCGTACTTCCTTCATCCCACTATGCCAGTTATTTTATCCTGTCTGCTGCTGAACGTCAGTAAGTTCCATGATCTGACCCTCTCATGCAGAAGTGTCAGTGGCCACAAACAATTTGAATTGTTCATATTGTATGCAAACATGCCCTTCAGCCCAACTTGCCCAGAGTGACAAGTTGAGTGTAGAGATACCGCATGACAGACCACATGGGCCCACCCTGTCCGTGCCTACCAGCCGATCACCTGGTCACACGGTTCCTATGTTATCCCACTTTCACATCTAGACCCCACACACTCGGGGCAATTTACAGAGGACAATTAACCTCCAACCCCGCACGGAAAGAAACCAGAGGACCAGGAAGAAACCCATTTGATCAGAGGGAGAACATGCACAGTCCACACAGACAGCACCCAAGGTCAGGATCAAACCCGGGTCTCTGGTGCTGTGAGGCAGCAGCTCTTCCAGCTGCGCCTCTGTGTCGCAGATATATGGAACGCTAATGCAGGTATACAGTCTCTGGATGAATGTGGACAATGGTGCTCCTTGCTTCAAGTACCCTCGTATATTGATAATACTTCCCACAAGTGGAAGGAACTCCCACTATGACAGGACAACCAGCAGATGTTGTTTAAATAGCCTCAATGTGTGGTCCTACATTACACTATCTGGAAGGTTCAGTGGAAGAACTGTTGCTTCTGTTGGCCTATCCAATGCCCAGAGACGGGGGTACAAGGTCAGGGTTGACCCCAGTGTAGTATTGAGGGAGTGCTGAACAGTCCCAGGCTCTCTCACTCCAATGGGTCGTTGAAACAAGCGCCCTCATGTGGATGTTCATAAAAGTGCAAAGAGTTCTCCCAGGTACGCTGGTGAAACCCAATCGTCAACCAACGTTTGTAGAAACAAGGAACTGCAGATGCTGGTTAAAATGCAAATAAAAATCACAAAGTGCTGGAGTAACTCAGCGGATCAGGCAGCATCCCTGGAGAACATGGATAGCTGACGTGTCAGGTCGGAACCCTTCCTCTGTGGCACAGAGGCACAACTGTTGAGGTAGGAAGCGGTACAGCGCCAGAGACCAGGGTTCGATCCTGACTACAGGTGCTGTCTGTATGGAGTTTGTACATTCTGCCAGTGTCCATGTGGGTTTTCTCCAGGTGCTCCGGTTTCCTCCCACAATCCAGAGATGTGCAGGTTTGTAGGTTCACAAAAATGCTGGAGAAACTCAGCGGGTGCAGCAGCATCTATGGAGCGAAGGAAATAGGTAACGTTTCGGGCCGAAACCCTTCTTCAGACTTGTAGGTTAATTGGCTTCTGTAAATTGTCTATCCTTAAAAGTGTGGAGGATAGAACTAGTATACGGGTGATCGCTGCTCGGCATGGACTCATTCGGTCGAAGGGCCTGTTTCCATACAGTATCTCAAAAGTAAAGTAAAACCTAAAGATGGATTGGTTAGATTGGCAGCAAGGTCTGCACAGACATGGTGAACCAAAGGGCCCGTGTTGTACGTTTCTATGCTCTTCAATAATCATTGTGAAACTTGTACTCCATTTATACTTATACCATTATTCAATACCAATAAAGATTTTTGACTTTAAGATGAAAAAGGTGATGTTTCACTACAGCCTGGCGTGTCTCCGTCCTCGTCCCTGTATATGCAAACACACATGTGGGAACAATTCACATGAACTTTGCTCCGTTCTGCCACTTCTTGCAATCCTGTTCTGCAGCCTAACTCCATTTACTTCCCACACCAGCAGATAATTTCAGTTTGCCATCCTTACCAAGATGATCAAATCACAATCATTCTTTTATATTTCCCCAGAAAACTGCTACTGTTGCACATTTATCAATGTTAAATGTCCTAAGACACCTCATGTTACCAATACCAAGACAAGTTCAAGTTCACATTTATTATCACAGGCACCAATTAAGGTACAGTGATATTGGAGTTACCATACAGCCATACAAGTAAAAAAAACACAATACACAATAAATTTAACATAAACATCCACCACAGTGGAATCAACATTCCTCACTGTGATGGAAGGCAATAAAGTTCAGTCATCCTCCTCAAAATTAATTAAAATAAAACTGGTACCAAATCCAGAATGGATCATTTTTGGAATATCGGAAGGTATCCCTGAATTAAACGTGTATCAGAAGAACTTATCAGAAGGGCTAATAATGGGAAAAAGGCTTATACTTAAATTCTGGAAAAATGCACCCACACCAACAATAAAAATGTGGACATCAAATATGTTGGAAACATTACATCTGGAAGAGATGAGATTCCTCTTAGCAGGGAAAGCAGACCAATTCCAAAAGACGTGGTCTACGTTTTTGGACCTATTACAAGCATGAGGTGCAATAGTAATTTAAAAAATAAATAAATAAAGAAATGGTATCAGGACCTGGTAATGGGAGGTAAAACAATAAAAACAGACTTGGTTGGTGGTTCCCTTTCTGCGATTGTTCCTACTCTCTTTTTCTTTCTTTTTTAGGATCTACTTTCTTACTTTACTTCCTTCTCTAACTTCTTTTCTAAGGGGCTTTCTTTTCACAACACTCTCTTGCACCTCACGACTCTTGCGCACTTTCTTTACTTTTCTTACTTCTATCTTTCTCTTAAAGCTTAAAAAAATGAGGCGGTATAAAGAATGTATTAAGATATAAGTGTTGTGTATTACTGTAATTTACCGTACTTCTAATAAAAATATTTTTAAAAAATCAACAAAAAAAATCTTCCTCCTTTGTGCACCAGTGGTCGGGGCCTTTGAATGACCACTGGTTGCCAACAGTCCGCTGTTTAAGCCCTCTTGTCGGATGATGGAAACTCCGGCGTTGGGTCCGGATTGGAACACTCCGCAGCATGGAGCTCCCGAGTCGGCCTTTTCTTACCGGAGACCACGGGCTTCACGGTGTTAAAATCTACAAGCTCCGCTGTCAGAGCACTTCCACAGCGATCCTCGCAAAGGATCTCCCGCTCCGCAATGATAAATCCGCTCCATGCTTGCAGCTTGAAGCACCGGGCTGGTCTCCAGGAAAGGCCGCACCAATCCAGTTGTTAGGCCGCAAAGGGGGGACGGGGGAAGATCAAATGACTGAAAACGGTTTCCCCCCCCCACACCCCCCACATAAAACATACCGAGAAACATTAAAACATACATTTTAGACACACTAAAAAAACAAAAAAAGTTGAAATAACACACAGGCTGCTGGTGAGGCTGCCACCTCGACCTCAAATGCACGTGGGTCTGGCATTCTCGAGCCCACTGTTTATTATAGTGTTGTTTCTGGACACGCTGCTCGCTTGTAAATCATTCCAAATGTATTTGCATCATACCTTAAATCTTCAATTTTGACAATCTGCAAAAGGTCAGGAACTAGGCAGAGCTTGTCAAAGCTTCCCACCCCAATCATTCCTTCTTCTCCACACTCCCTTCGGGAAGAAAATATAGAAGCTTGAAAGGGCGCACCACTAGTCCCAGGAACAGCTTCTTCCCCTCAGTATCGGACATGTGAACGGTTCTTCCATAAGCTAGGGTGTGGTCCCAATTCTCCATCCTACCTCATTGCCACATTGGGGGGTTTTCCTCTGGAACTGTTACGCTACAAGACTAGTGGCGCAACAGTAGAGTTGCTGCCTTACAGTGCCAGAGACCCGGGTTCGATTCTGACCATGGGTGCTGTCTGTACAGGGTTTCTACATTCTCCCTGTGACTGCGTGGTTTCCTCTGGTGCTCTGGTTTCCTCCCACACTCCAAAGGCATACACTCTGGTTTCCTCCCACACTCCAAAGGCATGGAAGGATGTTTCTAATAGTGGGAGAGTCTAGGAACAGGGGTCTCAGAATAAAAGGACGTACCTTTAGAACGGAGCCGAGAAGGAATTTCTTTAGTCAGAAGCTTACTTGAACTCTGTAAAATTGTAAATTGTCCCTGACGTGTAGGATAGTGCTACATACGGGGTGATCGCTGGGGAGCATGGACCCAGTGGACCGAAGGGCCTTTTTCCATGCTGTATCTCTAAAGTCTAATGTCGAAATACTGAGAACTAACTATATTCTGCACTCTGTATCTTATCTTCACTCTACCTATTGTATTTGAATTTGGTCGATTGTATTTATGTATAGTATTATCCGATTTAATTGCATGTAAATAAAAGCTTTGACTGAACTTGAGCACGTGACAATAATAAACCTAACAATGGCAATGTATCATGATCGCTTCAATGTACATTCTCAGACAGCCTGTCGTGTCCAAAGTTCGAGCACGAGTTCTCTTTGTCCAACAATGCTGCAAGTTTCCCACACTTGTCAACACACAGTCGGCTTGTACAGAGTCTGCGCTCATTCTGGCTCAGCTCACTCCCCATCTTTGATCTGCTTTCACTCAGAGCTGACAAGGGTTGCTGTAATGTGGAGGGAGGGGTTGGTGGGGAGGAGGACAGAGGTAGAACAAGGAGCCCAATGTTCCCTCCAACCAGCTAATTACAGACTCGGATGAGCGACAAGGAATTAAAAACAGACTGCACCTCTCTCACTCAACAAGAGCTTCCCATCTTAGAGTCAGTGATACAGTGTAGAAACAGGCCCTTCAGCCCAACTTGCCCACACCAACCAACATATCCCATCTACTCTAGTCCCACCTGCTGCATTTGACACATAGTCCTCTAAAACCTGTCCTACCCATGTACCTGTCTAAATGTTTCTTAAATGTTCGGATATTACCTGCCTCAACTATCTCCTCCGGCAGCTCATTCACTCCTTTTTGTGGGAAAAGTTACCACCTCAGGTTGCCATTAATTCTTTCACATCTCACCTTATACCTATGTCCTAAGGTTGAAATAATATCCTGGTACATGGATAGAAATTGTTTAGAGGGATATGGGCCAAACACAGGCAAGTAGGACCAGCTTAGATTGGGCATCTTGGGCATGGCATGGAAGAGTTATGTCGAAGCATCCGTTTCCGTGCCGTATGATTCAATGATTCAGAAATCGAAGGTGTAAAGGGACAAGGGAGTGTTGCAGCAGAATTCACAAAAAGTTAATTTGCATGTCCAATAAGTAGCAAGGAAAGCAAATGCAAAATTCCGAGGGCTAGAATACAAAAACAGGGATGTAATGCTATGACATTATAAGGCACTGGTCAGACTGCGTTTGGAGTATTTATTTATTTATTTATTTATTTATTTTTAATTTTATTTATTAGAAGTACATTACATTACAACCACATACATTAATACTCGTCATTTATATCTTCTTACAATTAATGTACTCCCTTTATTTTATTTTTTTACACTAGAGAAAGAAAAAATTGAAAGAAAGAAGAAAGTGAAGGAAAAAGTGTAAGTGTAGAAAAGTGTAGAAAATGTAACAACAAAAAAGGACGAAGACCCTATAAGAGCGAAATTAAAAACAAAAAGAAAAAGAGTTAAGAAATAGGCCCTAAGAAAAGAAAAGAGAAAGAGAAAAAAAGAGAAACAAATGTTTTTTTTTGAGCATCACGTAAATAGGACATACCAACTCTTCAACTATCATCCCCCCTTACCTGACCTCAATTTTTTTATTTTTTTAAAGTACTTTTGCACCCTATGTTTGTAATAATTCTATAAATGCAGACCACGTCAGGTGGAAGTGATCTGGTTTACCTGCTAGGAGGAGTCTTATCTCTTCTAGGTGTAATGTTTCAAACATATTTGAAATCCACATATTTATAGTTGGTATTGGAGCGCGTTTGGAGTATTGAGAGCAGTTTTGGGCCCATATCCGAGGAAGGATGTGCTGGCGTTGGAGAGGATTCAGAGGAGGTTTACAAGAATGATCCCAGGAACGATTAGGTTAATATATGATGAGCCCCGGGGGGAGGGGGGGGGGTGGGGCCTGAATAGAGTGAATGTGGAGAGGATGTTTCTAATAGTGGGAGAGTCTAGGAACAGGGGTCTCAGAATAAAAGGATGTAACTTTGGAACGGAGCCGAGAAGGAATTTCTTTAGTCAGAGAATGGTGAATCTGTGGAATTCATTGCCACAGCCGGCTGTGGAGGCCAAGTCAATGGATATTTTTATGGCAGAGATTGACACATTCTTGATTAGTAAGGGTGTAGAGTTACAGGAAGAAGGCAGGAGAATGGGTTGAGAGGGAAAGATAGATCGGCCATGATTAAATGGCAGAGTAGACTTGATGGCCGAATGGTCTAATTCTGCTCTTAAACCTATGAACGTATGACAGGGGTGTTCCATTTTACCCAGTGTGTCCTATACAGGTGGTGAGACAGAAACAGATCAGTCAGTGCCAGACAGTGGATAAGTGTTCCTTTCACTAGTGGCCCTGTTTGTTCATTTATCATCCTCTTTTCTGCGTTATTGACTGGAATCTCACACTGACCCCTGTCCTTTCCTGGTCAGGACCCTGTCCCTGGGTGAGCAGTGTGAACTGATCCGTGTACTCGAATAACTGCGAGAGGCAGTTTGAAGCCTGAGCTCTGATGTACGGTGGGGTCTATTACAACAGTGTGGTCGCCTCCCTGCAGACAGGAAAGTGGACTTGACTGACCGACTGACTGACAACAACTTTGGCTGGGCTCTGATGATAGCCAGGAGCACCCTGCTTTCCCCAGGGGCACTCATCAATATTTGCTGACAGATCGCATTCCCACAGCCTGGAGTTTTATTTAAAACCCATCCTGATATTTATTCTTTAGCTCGTCTCGCACTCTGGGTAGTTTCCGTAACATTTGCTCACCTACCGATCTTTACACAGACATTTCACTTCATACTTTCTGCGTTAGAGATAATGAACCTTTGGGATGCTGCTGTTGCCCCTTCATTGTTCGATACTTACAACCACTCTTGGTTATATGTTACATGGATGCACATACCTTGCCCAGGGCAGGAATACATAACCTCATCCGATGATCTGGTAACAGGCAGGGACCCGCAAGGGTCGAGGGGAAATAGACACAAAATGCTGGAGTGGGTCAGGCAGCATCTCTGGAGAAAAGAAATAGGAGACTTTCTGGGTCAAAACCCTCTTCAGACTGATAATCCAACATAGACCTTTCTCCAGAGATGCTACCTGACCCCGCTGAGTTACTCCAACATTTTGTGTCTATCTTCGGTGTAAAACGGGCATCTGCCGTTCCTTCCTGCACACAGGGCTGAGGGGAGACTTGATAAAAGTATACAACATTATGAGCGGCTTCGATAAGGTAGACAGCCAGAACCTTTCCCCCCCCAAGGCGGAAATATCCAACACTACAGGGTATAGCTCTAGGGTGATAGGGGGATGGTTTAATGGAGATGTGCGGAGCAACTTTTTTTTTTTTTTTTACACAGAGTGGTGGGAGCGTGGAACGTACTGTCAGGCTGGAGGTAGATACAATAGTGGCATTGAAGAGACTTTTACATCGGCACATGGAAGTACCGGGAATAGAGAGATATGGATCATGTGCAGGCAGATGAGATCAGTTTAAACTTGGCATCATGTTCGGCACAAAAACATGTGCTGAATTGTTCTATGTTAAGGTGCAACCGTCACCAGAAGTGGAAGACTTCACGCCCCAGTCCTCCGATCCCCTCTCCCTCACCAACCCACACCCCACCCCTCCCTCCTTCCCTCCACCCCCAATCCTCAATCACGCCACCAATCTCTCTTTTTACTGTTCAGGAAAGCAGTTTTTCTTTGGGTGACCAGAGCTTTTGCGTACAATCTTTTTCCATCATCTTATTTTTCTGAAAGGAACCTACACTTTCACCTACAAAATTCCTGAGTTCCAAATGTTCCCATTGGGTCAACCACCCCCTTTCCTGTGCCAGTAAAACCACTTTGTATTTTCATAACTCATCTAACACGGCAAAATGTTTTGAGAGATCCCAGGCATGTGATCTGGGAAGAACAAAACAGGGCACCACTTATTCCATCAATCACATCACAGCATTCCTAGGGTAAATGCACATTGTATTGATGATCTCCCCGCACTGTAAGCGAGGCTGAAACGCAGACATCTCTGAGAGACAGCCCAGACTAACCTCCTATCAAAGTCAATAGGCCAACAATCACAGTACATTCCCCACATGCGTACTACAGTCGCATGGTATAACGCACCCCACTTCTCCACAGTTCACCCTTTGTAGTTGGCCTCACTGGGACTGCTCTCAAACACCCTCGACCTCAGCCCCTCACCTGCACAGTGCAAGATCTAGACGGCAGCGCAGTGCTGACGGGTGGATGGTTCCTTCACCAACAGATCCTGACCGCCATCTTGCATTCCCTGCCACTCTGCTTTCAATCACTCAAATTTAAAGCCTACCTTTTGACTGCAGCCAATCCTGATCTCGAACAATTCCCAATAATAAGGAATAAATCATTGCAACATAATAAGACTGTATCTATTATAGTTGAAACACAAGAAACTGCAGATGCTGGAATCTTGAGAAAAATACAAAGGGCTAGAGTAACTCCTGCAAGATAGATAATGTTTCAGGTCCGACCATTCCTCAGCATGATTGTAGCAGTGGGGAAAACACTTGTATTCTGTCTGCCAAGGCCTGCTGGATCTCCGGTAGCTAACCATTTAAACACCCACTTCACCATTCCATACCAACCTTTCGTCTTTGGCCTCCTCCATTGACAGAGAGAAGCCACATGCAAACTAGAGGGACAGCAGCTCTATTTTGCTTTGGGCATCTTACAAATGGTATGAACAGTGATCTCTCCCCCCCCCCCCCCCCCCCCCCCCACACACACACACACACACAATCCCTCCTCTCTATCCTGTGCTCCCCCACCCTGGTGCACACCCATTTCTCTCACTATCCATCTTTCCTAATCCCCATGTCTCCTTCCACCTATATTCCTCGCTCCCTCTGACTTTACTGTTCCCATCCTCTCACTCCTTATCTGACACCCCTTTTGGCTCCGACAGAAAGAAATAACTGCAGATGCTGGAATGGACAAAAGGAGGCACAGTGCGGGAGTCTCAGCAGGACAAGCAGCTTCTATGATGAAAATGGATTGATGACACGATGCCGATCCAAAACGCCACCTATCCATGTCTCCAGAGATGCTACGTGACCAGCTGAGTTGCCGCAGCGATTTTCTGCCCTTTTGTCTGCTGTTCATCTCTTGCCTTTGTTACTCACTGTACCCATCTGATAATCAAAAACCCTCTCGACTTTAGTTTAGTTTTGAGATACAGCGTGGAAACAGGCCCTCCACGCCAACCTGCGGTCACCGTACCTGTATCCACCTATCCTTGCCAGGTGTTGTCCCAAACACACCGCTTTCCAGCTTTCTCCCTCTAATAGAATCCGTCTAAGAAAGGTCCTGACCCGAAACGTTGCTTATCCATTACCTGCAGAGATGTTGCCCGAGCTGTGAGCTGCTCCAGCACTTTGTGTTTTGCTCTATTATACTGGATATTATTAACATTGAGTAAGTAACTTTAACAAAACCCATCTCTAACACTCAGTAACAGCAATACTGGCTCACTTATTGTTATTTTCCAAACACACTGTTTATTGGTAATAACATTATAACATAATATAGTTACATTGATTCAGCAAAAATATACAAGTGTGTCTTCAATAAAGTGTGGATCAGTAACATGAGTAAGTTCATTGCAATGTAATAGTCACAAAAGTACTTTATATCAGGAACTCTCTGTAAGTAATTGTGGGATAACACACCTCTAATCTACTCTACATTAATAATGTTAGATCAGATATGAAAACATGAAGCATTCTCAGTATCCAGGTCGATATTGCAACTGAATACATCAATAATACACTGTATGTTAGTAATATGGGTCAGCCTTTATGGTACAGTCTGATTCGCTACATTATTAATGTGTGATTACTGTAACATAATGCATGCCTTAAAACTGTAGATCAGAATTACTGGATCACTTACTGTAAAGTAACTCCTTCTGACAAAGGAAGTCACAGCACAATCAGAAATGCCAGGTCACAGGGGCGAGGAGCACGATATTCTTTCCTCGGCAAGTTGCACAGGTTCAAGACCTAACGGAGGCAGGGTGGACTACAGTAAGTGTCTGCTCCAGCCAGGTGGTCACTGGAGTGCCCCAACACCTCACCATCGAGTGGCAGAGACTCACACTGAGCTCCAGCTCTCCTGTAACCTGC
>JAXLNO010000065.1:0-42174 GCA_038087875.1 Malacoraja senta | reverse complement strand
CTTCACGTTTAATGATCGTCATGTAATCAGTCTCAGATGGAACTTGCTTCAAGTCATTGAGTGCTGGGGCCGTATTAACATAATCCTCTCGAAATGCTCACCCCATCACAAAGTTCCCAGGTTGGCTGTCAGCTACACCAGTTTGTGTCTGACACTCTTACCTCTGGTCTACAGTCAGTGTGGGAGAAGGTTGCTGATGTGCAGTCCTTTCCTTCCTCCCCTCCCTCACTGGCAGTATTTCTCCACTTCAATTCAATGTGCCGCCTTATGAATTAGCTGCAGGAACAGGCCCTTTGGTCCACAATGTCTGTGCCAAACATGATGCTGTGCTGAACTAATCTTATCTGCATGCATCCCTCCATTGTCTGCATATGCATGTGCCTATCTAAAAGTCTACCTGCCTCCAGCAGTGCGTTCCAGGCACTCATCATCCTCTGTGTAAAAATAAAACTTGCCCCATATGTCTCCTTTAAACTTTGCCCTTCTCATCTTAAAACTATGCCTTCTAGTCTTTGACACTTCCACCCTGCGGAAAAAAAAGTTCTGTCTGCCGTGTCAATATCTCTCATATATACTTCTATCAGGTCTCACTGCAAATTCCAGTGTTCTAGAGAAAACTTGGGGTGGTGCAGCGGTAGAGTTGCTGCCTCTCAGCGCCAGAGACCCAGTTTCGATCCTGATTACGTCTGTATGGAGTTTCTACATTCTCCCTGTGACTGTGTGGGTTTTCTCTGGGTGCTCCAGTTTCCTCCCACAGTCCAAAGACGTCTAGGCTTGTAGGTTAATTGGCTTCTGTAAATTGTCTCTAGTGTGTAAGATAGCACTAGTGTATGGGCGATTGTTGGTCAGTGCGGGCTGATGGGCCTGTTTCCATATTGTATCTCAATTAAACTAAAACAATCCATGTCCAACTTCTCCTTGTAGCTAATACCCCTAATACAGGTAGCATTCTGGTAAACCTATCCTGCACCCTCTCCAAAGCCTCCACATCCATTCTGTATTAGGGTGACCAGAAGGGCACACAATATTCCCATTGCAGCCGAACAAATGCCTTGTAGAGCTGCATTATGACTTCTTGACTAAGAGTCCCGACCACTGAAGGCGTGCAAACCATACGCCTTCTTTACCACACTGTCTACTTGTGCCACCATTTTCTCTGGGAGCATTGGAGGCTGAGGGGCGACCTAATAGTAGTTCACAAGTTCTAGGAGCAGAATTAGGCCATTAGGCCGATCAAGTCCACTCTGCCGTTCAGTCATGGCTGAGCTATCTTTCCCTCTCAACCCCATTCTCCTGCCTTCTCCCCATAACCCCAGGTACCCATTCGAATCAAGAATCTGTCAGTTTCCACCTTAAAAATATCCATTGTCTTGACCTCCATGGTCGTCTGTGGCAATGAATTCCATAGGTTCACCATCCTCTGGCTAAAGTAATTCCTCCTCATCTCCATTCTAAAGGTACGTCCTTTTATTCTGTGGCTGTGGCCTCTGGTCCTGGGCTCTCCCACTAGAGGAAACATCCTCTTAACACTCGCTCTCTTCAGATCTTTCACTATTCATTATTTACATGATGAGGGGGCATAGATAAGGTCAGTCAGTCTTTTTTTTTCTCGAGATTCGAAAAAGTCAAATACTAGAGGGCCATAGATTTAAGGGGAAAGTTTGAAGGAAGTTTGCAAGGCAGGTTTTTACACAAGATGTCTGGGATGCACTGCCAGGCGAGGTGGAAGCAGATTCGATGACAATGTTTAAGAAGCTTTTAAACTGGGGCGGGATGGCCGGGTAGAGGCCTTGTGCAGGTAGATGTGCAGTTTAAATTGGTATCTTGATCAGCACGGAGGGCCTGTTCCTGCATACTGTTCTAGCAGGCGGCACAGTGGCGCAGCAGTTGAGTTGCTGCCTTACAGTGCTAGAGACGCGGGATTGATCCTGACTATGGCTGCTGTCTGTACGGAGTTTATACACTCTCCACGTGACCACGTGGGTTTTCTCTGGGTGCTCCGGTTTCATCCCACACTCCTGAGACATACAGGTTTATAGGTTAATTGGTTTTGGTAAAGATTGTAAATTGTCCCCAGTGTGTAGGAAAGTGCTAGTGTATGTGAATCACTGGTCAGTGTGGACTCAGTGGGCCGAAGGGCCTGTCTCCATGCTGTATCCATAAACTAAACTAGGTTCTAGGTTTTATTTTCAATGATTTAAGACCACCAAATGAAGTTAACAGCGGACTTTATTAACACAGCTGTTTGTGTTGGGCCTCATTGTAACAGTGCAGGAGGCCACACTCTGATAGTTCAGAGTGCCAATAGGATTGTAAGTGACACCAGGAATTTTGGGACTGCCCTGCAAACTGAAAATAGGTATTCTGCAAAACAGTCAGCCAATCTGCATTTGATTTCTGCATTGTACGGGAGATTAACTTTGTTAACACTGAATGCTGGAGTTGAAGGGTAGAGCTGGGGAAAGTGAGATGCAGACATGGTCTGTATCAACTATGCTACAAGGAAAGACAGGATTCTGGAAGACCTTTCCAAGATACTTGTGTGGATAGTCTCACCAGCAGAGCAGATAGTTTGGAGGTCGAGGAATAGGGAGAATGTTTACTGGCAGCAGGGTGTGAGGAAGTAGATTCAAGTGAGCAAGGAAGATGGTGGGGCTCTGGGGAGTGTTGTTGAGCAGAAGGATCTAGGAGTGCAGATACACAGATCCTTGCTGGTGGCATCACAGGTAGATTGGATGGTCAAAGAGGCTTTTGGCACATTGGCCTTTATCAGTCAGAGTATTGAGTGCAGAAGTTGGGAGGTCATGTTGAAGTTGTACAACACATTGGTGAGGCCATATTTAGAGTATTGTGTTCAGTTTTGGTCACCCTGTTGTAGGAAAATTGATGTTAAGATGGAAAGGGGGCAGAAAAGATTTTTGCAAATGTTGCCAGGACTCTAGGGCCTGTGCTGTAGGGAGAGGTTGAGCAGGCTACGACTTTATTGGATGATGGGTGATCTTGTAGATGTGTACAAGATCATGAGAGGAATAGATAGGGTAAGTGCACAGAATCTTTTGCCCAGAGTAGGGGAATCGAAAACCAGAGGACATGGGTTACGGTGAAGGGGAAAAGATTTAATAGGAATCTGAGAGGTAACTTTTTCACACAAAGGCGATGGGTGTATGGGACAAAATGAGACATTAGGGGGATATGGGCCAAACACAGGCAGGTGGCTCGAGTGTAGATGGGACATGTTTGTTGGTGTGGGCAAGTTGGGCTGAAGGGCCTGTTTCCACGCTGTATGACTCTGACTAAGAGGACTAGCCTGAATACTCCCCACCCTTCACAACCTCCTCACTTTGATCTGCATCCTCTTCACATGAACCACGGCCAGAGATCTTGTGGATTGCTAAACCATGGTGTGGCTTGTCTATCGACGTGTATTCCAGCTGTAAACTCCCAGGACAGTCTGCGCTTGTAGCTGAGAGAAGCCACTGCTGTCAGACACAACAAGACAAATGGCTCCTGAAGCCCACAACATGTGCCTCAACATTGACAGATCGCAGGGAGCTGTCCTCAACTTGGCAGACACGCTTAATTTACAATTAATAAATCTGAATATAATATTTTTCCTTTCATTATCAGCGTCGACTAGCTGACAGCTGCGGTGACAGGAGGGGTTAGTACTGAGGAGAATAACCTGTTAAAATCCTATCTGATTCCACCTGCAGTCAATCATTTATTTTTTGCACAGGAATTTTTGTAAATGAGTCCCTGACAGAAATTAAAGCTGTCGTCTGCCTTTTACCTCCGCTTTCGCCAAAGCCGACGTCAAAATGCTTGTTTAAATCTGCAGCAATTTTTTTTCTTCCCTGTATGGGTGTCTTGTATTATTTGGATCCTGTCATTCTCCACATGAACGTTAACCATTGCTAGCAACTGCGGTGGGTGAGGGGGGGGGGGGGGAAAGTGTTATGCAACAAAGATTGTGTTTATAAATGGCTTTCACAGCCATGCTTGCTGCAATGTATCTCGCTGTCTCTGTCGTACTGTTGTGATGAAGGAAACAAGGCGGATGATAAGTGTTCGGTCCCCGAAAAAGCAACGAGGTGATAAAATAATAAGATAAAAAGATGATGGTCATTGGGGGTTAAATATTTGCCCAGACATTGGAGAGAACTTTCTTGTGTGTCTGGACATAGAAGAGACTGCTCACAATGGGAGCAAAGAAACAACTTGCCGGAGGAACTTGGCGGGTCAGGCAGTACCTGATGAGGGAAATGGACAGACAACATTTCGGGTTGGGACCCCTCTCCAGACTGATTGAGGTAGACGGGAAAAAATTGGTAAGGAGAGATGAGAGGAAGGGGTGGGACAAAAGTTGGCGAGTGATGGGTGGATAGAGGTGAAGAGGGCTGAGGGCAGGTTAGAGATAGTAATGAGGCCTAGAGGTGAAATGGAGACAAAGGGGTGCCAGCTAAGGAAGACCCTTCGGATTAGGATACTTCTCATGTGTGTCTTCTTGTAATGGAAGACATTTCGGATTAGGATACTTCTTGTGTGTCTTAGTGTCTCGTTGGAATGGTGGCACCTCATTACAGATGAAATGTCTATTTCATGTTGCCAAATAGAACAGTATTGCTCAGAAACAGGGCTCTTTGGCCCATAATGTCCATGTCATATGTGATATCATAAGGGATGACCTTATAGAGATGTGTAACATCATGAGAGGAATAGATAGGGCAAATGCAGTTTTTTATCCAGAGCAGAGGGGAATCGAGAACCAGAGAACATGGGTAAAGGTGAGAGGGGAAAGATTTATTAGAAACTTAAGGACCAACTTTTTTTTACACAGAACAGTGGGTATATGGATCCAGCTGCCGGAGGAGGTAGTTGAGGCAGGTACTAGCACAATGTTTAAGAAACATTTTGACAGGTACATGGATAGAATAGGTTTAGAGGGATATGGACCAAACGCAGGCAGATGAGACTCATGTAGGAAGGAAATGCAAATGCTGGTTTATACTGAAGATAGACACAAAATGTTGGAGTATTTCTGAAGAAGGGCCTTGACCTGAAACATCACCCATTCCTTCTATCCAGAGATGCTGCCTGTCCTGCTGAGTTACTGCAGCATTTTGTGTCTAACATAGATGGGACATGTTATTTAGTGTGGGAAAGTTGGGCTGAAGGGTCTGTTTTCATGCTGTGACTCTGACTCTATGACTCTATAATTAGTTGACAGCACAGTGTTTCCAGCAAGCTCATTTTTAAAGTAATTTAACTTCTTGAATTTGTTGTCCTTAATCATTTTTGTTAAAGACTTGCGTTCTGAGATTCTCAGTCACGTTACTTCCACAAGGAAACTGTTTGTGGGATTTCCACAGAAGACAGATGGTGCAGGTCGTCTTGTGATATTCTTCCTCAGTGTTTACAGTCAACTGTAATTAAGGCCTGTGTGAGAGAAGTACTATTGAAAAAAGGAAGATTGATTGTGGATTTCTTCCTCTTCTTTTGTGTATTATAGAATACGGAACAGTACAGTACAGGAAAAAACCTGTCTGCCCAGAATGTCTATGCCAAACATGATGCCAAATTAAACTAACCCCATCATGTCTGTGCATGATTCATATCCCTCCATTCCCTGCAGGTTCTTCTGCCTGTCTAATGCCTCTTAAATACCACTATTGTGTCTGCTTCCACCAACTACTCTTTTCTACTCCCCCCCCCCCCCCCCCCACCCCAGCAGGACTGCTGCCTTACAGCACAAGAGACCCGGGTTTGTTCCTGACTACGTGTGCTGTCTGTACGGAGTTTGTACGTTCTCCCAGTGACCACGTGGGTTTTCTCTGGGAGCTCTGGTTACCTCCCACACTCCAAAGACGTATACTTTGTAGGTTAATTGACTTCAGTTTAAAAAAAAATGTACATTGTCCCTAGTGTGTGTAGGATAGTGTTGGTGCACGGGGATCGCTGGTTGGCATGGACTCGGTGGGCCGAATAGCCTGTTTTTGCTCTGTACCTCTAAAATCTAAAAGGAGGGGATGATTCTGAGGAGCTGTGAGAACCTAAAGGGCTCCCCAGACAACAAAGGTTTCCTGGATTATGTTCACTTGGCAACATCCAAAGGCTGCAAAATGCACGATCAATAGGAAAATCACAAATGCAATTATTGTCAGGAAGCTGTCTGATAAACATTCTGAAAGCCGTACAGAAAACACAACTGATCCCCGGCTATGAATAATGAATACCTGCTTGCTAATTAGATATCCTGTCCATTTCCTCCTTCACCTGCTTCATTGCTGTGCAGTTTAATTTATCTCTGAACAGCTCAGAGCGAAAGCTCCGATAATGGCAAATAGTGAATCTTTAGCCAGCAGTTCATAGGGGGCAGGACTGAAGACATCAAAGTCTTCTGCATCTGGGGTCGAAGACAAACAGGCCAGAGTCTACGGCCCAAAGTCATGGATCAAGGACAAGAGATTCTTCACACGGAGAGCAAAATCACTGGCCAGGACGAATTACTTGGTTAGGCTGAAGAAAATAACCAGCAAGAGGGGAGAGTGAAGAGCAATCAAATGAGTAAATCAATGGGTTAACTTAGTAAGGTGCACACCTATAAAGTGATGGAATGACATCCAAGGTAATTAAACAAGTGAGGAGTGAGGGGGCAAGAACAGAGTAAAGGGGTGACAGTCCCAGATACATCCTCGCAGTTTCTGAATGGGGAAAGCTGATGAAGCAAGAAAGTAAAGCAATGAGTGGCAAATGCTAAAGATTGACAATGAAATTGAATTTCATTTGGTATTCTCAGTAGTTCTCACATATAACATTGGTCAGTATTGATTTTTATATACTGCTCTTATCAGTGTGATCTTTGAGGATGGTTCTGTGTAATCCCGCTGATGCTCAGAAAAACTGCAAATGCATGAAGAGGTGCTTTTTGTGTTATTGGACTTCTGCCCCTGCCCTGCAGACCCTGTTCCATCGGGTAGTACGTTGATGTAACATTGTTTTCCTTGAATGCTGCGCTATCTTGTGAGCACTGTTACACCTCAGTTCAATGCGACGGTACAACACTAACTATTGTTAATTTAACCCTATGTTTTGCCGTTGAATACTCCATTGACTCTGGGCTGTTGGTAATAATCCGGCTACACTTAGGTTCTTTACTTTTCTTTAATCGCTCGCAATCCAGACTCAACACGCAGTCTCCAGGAGATTGAGTGGCCTGCAGTGGTGCCGAGTGGTGGAGCAGCGGTGGAGGACACCTACAGCTTAGATTGGCCAGGCCGACCCTGCAACACGGCCAACTGGCCTTTATGGCCAACTGCAGCTTGGACTTTGAAGAGGGCACCGAAACCTGGCGACTCTTGTATATGGTCTGAAGTGTATGCAAAAAAGGAATTTCTCTGTCCATGTGTTAATAAAGAACCATTGAACCACATGTCCATCAGGGGACTTTGTGTGCTAAGACCCCAATACAACAATTGCCGGTAGGAACCAAAATTAAACTAACTAACCAAAGTCCCACACAATAATAATAACAATACAATTAATGGAAACATCAGCATCTGAAAAGCCTTCATGTTTAGAATGCTCTGCCGTTCACGGTTAACACCACAATGCACAGCTGCCGTAACTCCACTGCCGTATGCCTGCCCGCATCAGGGATGGGACACTGGAGCGCAGGCCTTTACTGCTCAGTGGCTCTTTTGTACAATGTTCATACAACACTGCTATCATGATCAAATGCTGGCAACACCCAGTGCATTATTAGTGCAATGATATCCCAGGTACAGAGCCTACAATGAATACTGTAAATACAATGTGCTCCTTTGAAGAAGTTCTCCTCCTCTCTGACAGTTCACAGAGACCTTCTCTCGCTGTTCCCCCCATCCACCTATCACTTGCCAGGATTTGGCCCCCAACCTCTCTTTTCCAATTTTCTTCTCCCCCCCCTGTCAGTCTGCAGAAGAGTCCTGGCCTGAAACAATGTCTGTCCATTGCTTCCCACAGATGCTGCCTGACCCACTGGGTTCCTCCAGTGCTTTGTGTTTGGCCACATTGAAGCTGTTGGATTTAGCATCAGGGCCCTTTACATCAATTCCATCTTCGATCAATGTTCTTTTTAGACTTTAGAAATACAGCACTCAAACAGGCCCATCGGAATACCGACCAGCGATCCCCCATACACTAGCACTATCCTACACACTAGGGACAATTTACAATTTGCCGAAGCAAATTAACCTACAAAGCCGCACATCTTTGGAGTGTGGGAAGCAACCGGAACACCCGGTGAAAACCCATGCGGTCACGGGGAGAACGTGCAAACTCCGTACAGGGAGTCTTACCTGGGTGCGATATTTGTGGAACTTTGTGCTAGCTAAAAGTAAGCATGCAGGTACAGCAGGCAGTGTAGAAAGCTAATGGCATGTTAATAATAATAATAATAATGGATGGGATTTATATAGCGCCTTTCTAATACTCAAGGCGCTTTACATCGCATTATTCATTCACTCCTCAGTCACACTCGGTGGTGGTGAGCTACTTCTGTAGCCACAGCTGCCCTGGGGCAGACTGACGGAAGCGTGGCTGCTAATCTGCGCCTATGGCCCCTCCGACCACCACCAATCACTCACACACATTCACACACATTCACACGCAGGCAAAGGTGGGTGAAGTGTCTTGCCCAAGGACACAACTACAGTATGCACTCCAAGCGGGATTCGAACCGGCTACCTTCCGGTTGCCAGCCGAACACTTAGCCCATTGCGCGACATGTCGTCCCGACATATGTTGACCTTCATAACAAGAGGAGTTGAGTATAGGAGCAAAGAGGTCCTCCTTCAGTTGTACAGGGCCCTAGTGAGACCACACCTGGAGTATTGTGTGCAGTTTTGGTCTCCAAACTTGAGGAAGGACATTCTTGCTATTGAGGGAGTGCAGCGTAGGTTCATGAGGTTAATTCCCGGGATGGCGGGAGTGTCATATGTTGATAGATTAGTATGGCTGGGCTTGTATACTCTGGAATTTAGAAGGATGAGAGGATATCTTATGGAAACATATAAGATTATTAAGGGTTTGGACATGCTAGAGGCAGGAAACATGTTCCCAATGTTGGGGGAGTTCAGAACCAGGGGCCATAGTTTAAGAATAAGTGGTAAGCCATTTAGAATAGAGATGAGGAAACACTTTTTCACACAGAGAGTTGTGAGTGTGTGGAATTCTCTGCCTAAGAGGGCGGTGGAGGCTGGTTCTCTGGATGCTTTCAAGAGAGAGTTAGATAGAGCTCTTAGGGATAGCAGAGTTAGGGGATATGGGGGAGAAGGCAAGAACGGGGTACTGATTGTGGATGATCAGCCATGATCACATTGAATGGTGGTGCTGGCTCGAAGGGCCGAATGGCCTACTCCTGCACCTATTGTCTATTGTTTATTGTCTGTGCCACAGTAACACAATGCATCTTGTCAATGTCTTCATCCAGCAGGCTGACACGGTGACATGACACCTTCGATCCCAGCAAGGTTCAAACTTTGGATGTGCCACCTTCACCCAATGTCCCCGAAGGCGCAGGTCCAGCTTACCTCTGTGCCATCTGTATGTTGAGCTGTCAAAGCAATTCTAAAGCAGCAACGATTGCCGTGTCAATGGCAGTGTTCGTCTCCACACCCAAGTGACTTGCGGAGAGGGAGAGGAAATAACTAGCAGGCTGTGGACAAACATAACAGTTCCCGGAAGCCTTGGAAAGATTTTGACACTAATCGCATCTGGCAGTCAATAAGGAGTAGTCTCTGGGTGTCAGATCTGGGTGTCACACAGCACTTGTCAGCGGGGGCCCATTGGCTACAACAACAACTTCCAGAGCAGTCAGTCAACACAGTGAAAGGGCCGGAAGTGCCTCACAGGAGTGTTAGCGTGGGATCACAGCCGATACGTGTTGGCAGGGAGATGTCAGACCAAGTTCAGAGGTAAGTTCCAAGGACTGTCTTAAAGGGGATGGGAGAGATGCGAAGGACTAAGGTGGGTGGACATAGACAAGCACAGAAGATCGACACAAAATGCTGCAGTAACTCCGTGGGCCAGGCAGCATCTCCGGAGAAAAGGAATAGGTGACATTTCGGGTCGAGACCAGATTGAGAGTCAGGGGGGAGGGAAACTAGAGGTATGAAAAGGTTCAAAACAAATCAGAGCCAGCAACAATGACCAAGGAAAGGTGGAGCCCACAATGGTCCATTGTTTGCTGTGGAAGAGGTGATCACGAAGGAATACGAACAGTGAAACTGGCAGGATAATGTGCGTGAGGGGAGGAATGGAGAGAGAGCAAGGGTTACTTGAAATTAGACAAATTAATATTCATACTGCTGGGTTGTAATCTGCCAAAGATGTAGGACATAGATATAGGACATAGATAATGGTGGGGTAGGGGAAGTCAGGGCTGTTACAAGGGGCCAGAGGTGGAGGCACACTATGCTGGAGAAAGTGGCCACAACAAAATATATGCGTTTGGCTTCAACAAAACTTGAAGCTCAACACCACTCAAGACATGGCAGCCCTCTTGATAGGCACTCCGTGCACAACTATTCATGCTCTCAACCACAGTAGCAGGAGTTTGTATCATCTACAAGTTGCATTGCAGCAGCTCTGCAGCACTGCACTTCCATGCGCACCTTTCAAACCACGTACCTCTACCAGCTGGAAGGCCCAGGGCAGCCAAAAGCATGGGAAACACCATGACTTGGGAGTTGCCCTCCAAGTCACGCACCATCCTGACTTGGAAATTCATTGTCGTTCCTTCATCATCGCTGTTTTTTAAAAAACTTTTTACATTTTTGAGGATGTAACTTTCAGAATGGCAGGCAGTGAGTAGTGGGGTGCCGCAGGGCCCGGTGCTGGGACCGCAGCTATTTACAATATACGTTAATGATTTAGGTGAAGGAATTAAAAATAACAATAGCAAATTTGCAGATGACACAAAGCTGGGTGGCAGTGTGAACTGTGAGGAGGATGCTAAGAGAATGCAGGGTGACTTGGACAGGTTGGGTGAGTGGGCAGATGAATGGCAGATGCAGTATAATGTGGATAAATGTGCGGTTATCCACTTTGGAGGCAGGAACGGGAAGGCAGATTATTATCTGAAAGATGTCAGGTTGGGAAAAGGGGAAATAAACGAGACCTGGGTGTCCAAGTATATCAGTCACTTGAAGTACAGCAGACAGTGAAGAAAGCTAATGGCATGTTAACCTTCATAACAAGAGGAGTTGAGTATAGGAGCAAAGAGGTCCTTCTGCAATTGTACATGACTCTGGTGAGACCACACCTGGAGTATTGTGTGCAGTTTTGGTCTGCTAATTTGAGGAAGGACATTCTTGCTATTGAGGGAGTACAGCTTAGGTTCACAAGGTTAATTCCCGGGATGGCGGGACTGTCATATGATAAAAGAATACTGTCATATGTCACTGTCATATGATGAAAGACTGGGCTTTAGAAGGATGAGAGGGGATCATAGTAACATATAAAATTATTAAGGGATTGGACACGCTAGATGCAGGAAGCGTGTTCCCGATGTTGTGGGAGTCCAGAACCAGGGGCCACAGTTTAAGAATAAGTGGTAGGCCATTTAGAACTGAGATGAGGAAAAACTTTTTCAAACACAGTTGTGAATTTGTGGAATTCTCTGCCTCAGAAGGCAGTGGAGGCCAATTCACTGGATGCATTCAAAAGAGAGTTAGATAGAGCTCTTGGAGCTAGCGGAATCAAGGGGTTTGGGGTGAAGGCAGGAACGGGCTACTGATTGTAGATCACATTGAATGGCAGTGCTGGCCCGAATGGCCTACTCTTGCACCTATTGTCTATGTATCTATCTATCTATCTATCTACGAGTCAAGATCCTGAACTCCCTCCCTAACAACATTGTGGGTAGACCCACGCCTCGAGGCTTGCTGCAGTTCAAGAATACAGCTCATCGGTACCTCAAGGTCAATTAGAGGCCTCATTTAGATTTAGTTTAGTTGCGAGATACAGCATGAAAACAGGCCCTTTGGCCCACAGAGTCTGCGCTGACCTGCGATCACCCATTCACACATCCTGCACAGTGGGGACAATTTACAATTTGCAGAAACCAACTAACCTACAAACCTGTACGTCTGTGGAGCATGGGAGGAAACTGGAGCACCTGGAGAAAGCTCATTCAGTCAGGGAAAATGTGCAAATTCCGTATAGACAGCACTCATGGTCAAAATCAAACCTGGGTCTCTGGCGCTATAAGGCAGCAACTTTACCGCTGTGCCATTGTGCCACTCTAAATGCTGGCTCAGCCTGCATAGGCCACATCCCGTGAATTAATTTAAAAACATTCAGGTCAAGGATGAGAACTCTTAAATGGAGGCATGGAATTGATGTGTGGCAGGGCGGATAGGGTGGGGAGGGAGATGGAGCTTTTAATGCAACGTGAGGTCAGAATGAGATGGCACTTTCCCCAGGTTTATAACAAGATTTAGCTCCAACTTTGCGAATAAAAGCAATAACTCTGAGTGTAAATCTTCACACAGCTGAAGTCCCTGTGTTTTTTTTGTCAATGAAAGTTCATGAATCAGAATGTGACCGTGGGAGAGCACATTGCTGAGTCAGCGTTCTTCCACAGCACTGCGAGAACCCATTGACCCTGACTCCACTGCTGCCAAATTGAAGAATGGTCTTATTAATGTTTATTCAATAAAAAAAAACATCAAGCTCTGCATGGTTCAGCCAATCAGTTAGCAATTCATCTCACTGGAAGGTCATTGATGATGGAAGGTTTAGGCACCAGTTTAACCCTTTGATTAATTTTTAGTTTTAGTTTTAGAGATACAGCGTGGAAACAGGCCCTTCGGTCCACTGAGTCTGTACCGACCAGCGATCCCTGCACACTGGCACTACCTTACACACTGGGGACAATTTACAATCTTTACCGTAGCCAATTAACCTACAAACCTGCATGTCTTTGGAATGTGGCAGGAAAGGGAAGCACCCGGGGACAACCCACGCGGTCACAAGGAAAAGATACCAACTCCATACAGACAGCACCAGTGGTCAGGATCGAATCCAGGTCTCTGGCGCCGTAAGGCAGCAACTCTACTGCTGCGCCACGTGTTGCCCACTATTTCTGTAGACAAAAAAAAAAATCGGCACAATTTTTTTCGTGCGCTAAATTCTTCCCCTAATTTCAATATTCTTGCTGTGATGCACAAGCTCTTCTTTGCACGTAAAGATGGGAATCGGCCTGTAATTTTTGCTAGTGCAACCATCCACAAGGTAGAACAGGAAGGGTCAACCATGAGCTAGTAGCTCCAACAAAGGGTCTTTGACCTGGAACATTAACTCAGCTTCTCTCTCCATCGATGCTGCCTGTCCTGCTGAGGATTTCCAGCATTTTTTGTTTTTATTTCAGGTTTCAAGAATTTTAATTTTTTTTAAATTTTCTTTGAAGGTTAATTGGGGGCACCCATATTAAGTAAGACGTGCCCAGTGGGCAAAGGCCATGGGCAAAAGTGGGACAAGGCTAGTTCAGAGATATTGTAAGGGGCAGCACAGTGATGCAGCTGTTAGAGCTGCTGCCTCACAGCTCCAGTGACTCAGATTCAATGATTCAATAGTTCCTTGGTGCTTTATTTGTCATCTGTGCGACTGCACAGTGAAATTATTTTTAGGTGCCACCATGCTTTGGTGTCTTTTCCAAAATCCAAAGTCCAGTCCGCCCGCATCCTCTGTCTTGTGGAGCGGCTCCTGCTGGGTCTTCCTCTGTCGCCTTCCACTGGATCAGCTCACGAACCAACCTCCCTCTCCTCACCCATCCACGTCAATCCTCGTCTCAGGTGCCAGTTGTGTGAGGTTTGCATGTTTTCCTTGAGACTGCATGGGTTTCCCCTGGTGCTCCGGTTTCCACCCACACCCCAAAGGCTTATGGGTTGATTGGTTAAATGGCCACTGTAACGTGGTCCGAGGGCATAGATGAGTGGTAGAATCTGCAGTGAATTAATGGAAATGTGGGGAGAATAAACTGGAAATAGTGTAGTATCAGTCTAAATTAATGGTTGATCGTCGGTATGGACTAGATGGGCCAAAGGGCTTGATTCTGTGCTATACTACTCCATGCTTCCCTGAGTTTATAATTTTCCTTCATAGAAAGATCAGTGAGTGGAATGTGCTCTGGGTATGGGCAAGCAACCTTCCACCACTATCCTCTGCTTCCTACCATAAAGCCAATTCTGTATCCAGTTTAACCCCTGTCTCACGGTGCGAGTTGACCCACGAGGTACCCCGAGTTTAAAACAAATTTAACTTGTGGTAATCACGTGCAATTAACGTAGCGGGAACGTCGGAACTTGTGGACGCAACTTAGCGACTCGTGGCGCTAACGGCAGGTACCCGTGAAACTTGTTAACTCTTGAAAAAATTCAAACATGTTTAAAGTTTTCCATGAGTAAAATGTACTGAAGTTAAAAATTGAAACATTTAAACTCGTTGTAAGAACGTGGTGGCCTGTGAGTTTACCTTATTGACTCGTGAGTCTACCGTGGGCACTCTTTAACTCAGCGGGCAGGCAGCATCTCTGGAGAGAAGGAATGGGTGACGGGATGACGTTTCTATTGAACCTCGCAATGAAGGGACAATGGATTTTATATAATGGAGTTACCCTTGTACTTCAGCGTACTTGCTCAAAGGTTTACGGCCAAACTGAACTCAAAATATGGTTTGTATATCAAACATGCATGTTACAAGCACTAACCAACCATTTACAGATGAAAGATACATGCAGCTCCTGGAAAGCGAGCGTTAATTAGTTCCGTATTAGAGCGAAGTTCTTACCGATAGTAATAATTTTATTCGGAATAGTTTAAATCTACCGAGTAGCATTTTAGTTTACACCCACCGCCTCCATACTAATACACGTGTATCCACATGTTGTTTCCTCCATATACCACCGGTTGTAGCGTTATTTAGGTGTTTTGGCCACCCTGAGTCTGAACAGCGCTGTAATACAGAGCAAGTCTTTATTTCTATTTCCCTTTGTGAGAATTTTTTCCCCCTGATCATCTTCAGTAAATAGACATGCGGGCGGCTCTAATAATGTTCACATGTTGCCTAATCGCTTTCCAAATATTGGAACGTGCAATTATATGTTATCTACCGTGCAAAGCTTCATTTCAGATCTTCACAATGCCAACCGCATTGAAGCCTTTCGCTGCTTGGACGCGGGCGGTTCACTGCAGAAAATGACTATTTGTTTCCCAGATAAGGACGAGATGCAGAATGAGTGAGATATTGCTTAAAGTTGTATATGTGTGTTGGTGGAGTGAGATCTGGGTGCCCCGAAACTGCACTGGTTTGTTCCGCGACAAGCCGATTGTACCGCCTTCACCGTTTGTAACACCTTTTCCCACGGACACCTTTCAGAACAAGTTCAGAAACGGCTTCTCTTTTGTCCGTTTTCAGGTGAGCCGACAATGTGGAGAGGTAGGGTTACGCAACTTTTGTCTGTAATGGATATTTGTCACCGAACCAGCCGAATTCCTGGAGACCAAACACCACTTATGTAGCTCGTTGTACCTGTTTAGCTTAAAAATGACCCACCCCCCCACCCCCATCCCCACCAACCCTCGGAGAGAATAGCGAGGGTTCTTTGTTCTTGTTCTGAATTGTGTAATTGAAGAAAAGTGCCCTTTTCCACTCGCGACTCAAGCGGTGACCTTATCTCTCTGGGAAAAGGAGAAGTTCAAAATGCAATAGATGCGGCCATGCTGAATTCTATCTTTAACTCAAAGCCGCAGGATGGAGATGTCTTCTTTAACACTGTTGCTTATTAAAACAGACCTTCATTCATGGTTGGCTCAAGAGTAACTCGGGAGAGGAACTTGGAACATCGCAGAAATGACAAGTAAACGGCAAACTTAGTCATACCCGTGGGAACTCGGTTAAACTCTTGATCATACACTTGGAATCTCGTACACAACCACGAGTCTTTCACTCGGGGTATCTCGTGGGTCAGCTCGCACTGTGAGACAGGGCTTTTAGCCAGCTTGCCTTGGATCCCATTCGATCTAACATTCTGGAGCAACCTACAGTGCTAAACCTTATCAAAGGCTTTGCTGAACTCCATCTGAGCTATGCCTATGGCCCTTCCATCATCATCCTTTTTGGTTACATCTTCAAAAAACTGAATCAAATTCATGAGACACAAAATAGTTTCATCTGAATTCTCTCAATCACCAGTCTGCAAATCCCAAACTAAAAAGGTCTGGAAATTTGTACCTTTCTGCAGTTTGCCAAATATACATTTCGGTCATTGTTTCCCCATGCCATGCTTGCACAAGCCATGCTTGTCCTTTTCAAAGATCTCTGGTGGTGAATTAATACATCTCTCAAGATTTTCACTGTGTCCTTATGAAACTCACCTGCAGTTTGTAGCCCTGGCAGTCGGCAGTAATTCACGCTCCCAGGTGCATGGTGGCGCAGCAGTAGAGTTGCTACCTTACAATGTCAGAGACCTGAGTTCAATCCTGATTATGGGTGCTGTCTGTACGGAGTTTGTTTGTTCTCCCCGTGACCTACGTGGGTTTTCTCCAGGTACTCCGGTTTCTTCCCACACTCCAAAGATGTACAGGTTTGTAGGTTAAATGCCTTCTGGAAAATTGTAAAGATTGTCCCTAGTGTGTTGGATCGTGTTAGTTTGCGGGGATCGCTGGTCAGCACGGATCTGGTGAGTCGAAGGGCCTGTTTTCATGTTGCATCTCTAAACTAAACTTAGCATCTGACGGCTGTGGAGGCTGTCAATATATATTTTTAAGGTGGAGATTGATTGATTGGTAAGGGTGTCAGGGGTTACGGGGAGAAGGCAGCAGAATGGGGTTGTGAGGGAAAGATAGATCAGCCATGATTGAATGGCGGAGTAGACATGATGGGCCGAATGGTCTAATTCTGCTCCTACCACTAGCAGTGTGAACTTCTGAACATCAGCAGCTTCTCTTCTCTGTCGTGTTGTTTCCCTGGACCACAATGGAAAATCTCCACCCATTCCATATGTCTGAATCCACTCTCTTTTCTCAAGCTCACTGAGAATCCACCACCATCATTACAGCTCCAAGTGAACCCTATTTTCTCGTTTTACTTTGTTCAGGTCATTGTCCTGATACTGACCCAAGTAGCATCATCATCAGCTTGATGCAGTGCCCCTTGAATCTTTCGTCTTGAAGATAACAGAGTTTGACTTGTAAACAAGATCATCCTTCATTGAAGGCACTAAAACCCCAACTGAATTCGGCGCCTGGTACAACAATGTATAAAATGTCGCACTACACAGTGCACCCAATTCTTGAAGGTCTACTCATATTATTTTAAAGGGAATGATACCTTTATTAAGAAGAAGGGTCTCGTCCTGAAACGTCACCTATTCCTTTTCTCCAGAGATGCTGCCTGACCCGCTGAGTTACTCCAGCATTTTTTGTCTATCTTCGGTGGATACCTTTATTAAACCGGGGGAAATAGTCATAAATGTGGACTTTGCTCAATTGTGTATGGCAGATGATAGTGAAATACTTGCTGTGTCCAACTCCTACTGGGGATTGCAATGGACTGGCAACCTGCTGACATTGTTGCATGTCAAAGGGGTCGCACAAACACAAGCACCAACAGGATAAGTGTAGATGTGTTCTTGATGGTCAACATGGATGCAATGGGCTGAAGGGCCTGTTACCTTGCTGTTTGTTTCTATGATTCTGGGACTGACTACTGAACTAACATTCGCAGATTACAGAGTTAATAATCAAATGAGCCGATTATAAATGTATTAAAAAACAAAATCAAGATTTGTTAATTGAACTACTTAGTCAAAAAGGACACTTTAAAGCTATTTAATGTGTGGAAGGGTTTGTAAATCTATGGTAAAATTTGCATTTGTAGTGTATATAATTTTTACGCTTGACACTCCATAAATTTATTACTGTTATATAAATTTCAGGACTTGTAAATGCATATGAATTGCTTGTAAAAAATTAAACATATAGGTTGATTTATCAAAGGCCATGTGAGGAGATTGCTCATTGAAATATATTGAACTGCTAAAACCCAAAGGCTATTTGAATCAAAGAGACCGGCCACTTAGGAGCTGGGTACGGAATAAAAATTCAGGAATCTGAGATTTGTGGCCACAGGGATCCAGGCGATCAGGTGATGAATGGGTCACTAAAGGAATGAACAGAGAGGTGAGGTTGCTGGAGACTTTAAAACAATGGCACAATGTTGTATAATGTCTAAATGGTTCATAGGAGCTGTCCCAAATAACATTTAATTCTAAATCACATGTATCGAGTCTGGTTCCTTCTATCTACTACTTATACAATGATAATCCCTTACTCTGTTATAGCGGACGATCGGATATAACGGATACCATTCCCCTCCCTTATCGTCCGACGTAACGAGGGTTTACTGTACACTCTCTAATCCAGACAGAGTTAGTGTTAATGGCAGAAAGGTTACGGGACATTTCCAGAAAGCTGGAACAGAGGCAGAATTTGGATGATCAGCCATGAATGGCTGGCAGGCACAGAGGGCCGAATGCCCCCCTCCTATTCCTATTTTCTATGTTTTTGCCTAGGATATCAGAGCATGGAGTCATAAAGCTGTAATGGAAACGGGCTCTTCGGCCCAACCTGTCCATGCTGAGCAGGTTAAATGCACTGCTTATAAATGTGCCTCTGGCAAATTTCCCTAATTTTTGCAGGATATTCAACTGTACGTTGGCACCGTGTCCTTCTACACAAGTCCAGCGTATTGGCAATGGGGGATCCAATGGCCTCTGTGTGCTTCAGCAAGCTTTTTGAATGCTTGGTATTAAAATGTGGAAAATGCAGTGTGAGTCTGTACAGCATAAACTCCTCTAAACAGCAGAAGTGTAGAACTGCAGTTGGTGGTTTACATCAAAAATAGACACAAAGTGCTGGAGTAACTCAGCGGGTCAGGGAGCACCGCTGGAGAAAAAGGACAGGTGATGTTTCGGGTCGGGATCCTTCTTCAGACCACCTTCACCCATCCTTTTTCTCCAGAGATGCTGCCAGACCCACTGAGTTACTCCAGCACTTTGTGTCTATCTCCTCTAAAGAGTGATTGTTTTCTTTTAGTAGAGAATCAACCGTTGGGTCATGCACTGGGCCAGTTCCTATCCCTTCACCAAAACGCTCACATAACATGTGAAAGATGGCACCCCTGACAGGGCTCCCGGAGAATGGTCCAATTGGCCAGCCGAATCCCTCAATCTGCCTGGAATGTAAACCAGCATTCGTACTGACGTCTTTGGAGTAATGAAGGGAGTGGAGCAGGTTTATTAATCAGACATGCTGTTTGACATGATTAGCTTAAAGCAAGCCAGCGAATGCTTGACACCGAGTCGTCCAGGAGATCTCTGCAGACACATTATTGCAGAGAGAGACTACATGCCTCTGATGATGATTGAAGACCAGCCTGCTTGTTTCAAAACGGATGTCAACCTGCTCACTGCTTCTGCCATCTCCAAGTCATCAGACTGATCATGTGGCTCTCAGCCCCGCACGAGCAGAAATCTCCGCCAGTGGGGAGAACGGGTCAGAATGTAGGAGATAACGTGCGTGGAACTTTCTCACCCCCTGTGATTGACCTCAACTTTGGAACCACGGGTTGGGATCGGCCAGGCTTTAGTCTGTCCACTGATGCTGGACTCCGCATGGAATTCAGCAGAGGAGAGGGATCTTGGGCTAAGTGGACACACTAGACATTCACTCCAGAAGACAAAAAGTGCTGGAGTCTCTCATCGGGCCAGGCAGCATCTCTGGGCAACATGGATAGGTGACGTTTTGGGTCAGGTTCCTTCAGACATTCATTCCAGTTGTGAGGAAGCACAACAGGGAAGCCACCTATTGATTTCAGTTGAAGGTAACAGCTGCAAAAAGCCTCTTACATTTTTTTTCAATACGTTAAAAGTTTTAAAAATACACTTTAAAAAATATCCTAAGAATTTCTATTCATATCTGCAATGGGTTTCTGAAACGGGTTGAAGTTCGTTAAAAGTGTTGCAAATTGTTCAAGAAACATTTTTGACTGGAACTTATTTTAATGCGTGTATGTTTTTCATTTTGGCTTTCTACACATTTAAGATTTCTGTGAGCATTTTCGAATGATTCTGAATATAATGAGAAAATTCAGAACTTTCTCTAAAAAATGCAGACTATGACCAGCTTAGATGGGGCATCTTGGTCGGCATGGGTGAGTTGGGCTGAAGGGCCTGTTTCCGTGCTGTGTGATTCTATAACTTTTAAAGTGAGGGGGAGTGACTTATCCAGCTGTTGATTTGCTGAGCTCAGTTTTGGACCATGAGGGGAAAGGCCCTATCGATGATGTGACGGTTGTCATGGAGACTTCTGGGCGAATGTTCCCACTGGGCGCATTGCCCATACATTTGTTGAGGCCAGAGCTTGCCACTGCCTCCAGGTTCTGTCACATTATCGTTGGTCCCTACTCATTAACTAACCATTGCAAACTTGCAATCAGATAGCTCACAACCTCCGTTTCCATTTCAGATTTGGTCTTTCTGTCCATCTTGTCGCCATGTCTGACTACTTGGATATGTAAGGAATGGAGGGATATGGATGACATGTAGGTAGAGGAGATTAGTTTAACTTGGCGTCCTGTGGGCTGAAGGGCCTCTTCCCTGTTCTATGTTCTATGTACTTCATTCTCCTCTGCCTATCTGACTCGCCATTTGAGATTTAAGATACAGCACGGAAACAGGCCCTTCGGCCCACGGTGTCCGCGCCAAACAGCAGTCACCCCGTACACTAGCACCATCCTACACACCAAGAACAATTTACAATTTTTACCGAAGCCAATTGACCTACAAACCTGTATGTCTTTGGAGTGTGGGAGGAAATTGGAGCACCCGGAGGAAACCCAAGCAGTCACAGAGTGAACGCACAAACTCCGTACAGACAGCACCCATAGTCAGGATTGAACCCGGGTCTCTGGCACTGTAAGGCAGCAACTCTACTGCTGTGCCACTGTGCTTACCTCATTTCTTGCCACTGACCTGATTATTTCAAAGAAGTGAAAATGAATAATGTTATTCCAACATGCTCCTGGCTGCCCTTCCTCACTCTACTCTTTGTGAATGAGGGCGGGCAAGTTGGGCCGAAGGGCCTGTTCTCACACTGTATGAATCAATGACTCTATGAGTGTATTACGGGGAGAAGCATGTCATGAGGATTAGATTCATGGCTCCTGATATCAAAGCTTCAGCCTGAACAACTGCAGGTATTGATGTGGGACACAAAGCCACAATCCTTCTGACCGCCCAGCGAACCGCTCATTCATCAATGTTGCAAGCGATCCCAAGTACGGCAATATGTCAAATGGGTCTCTTCATACCTAGAGATAGAAACACTGGCGTATCTTGGTGCCGTGGCAACTGTCACCATGAGGTGAGTAAATCCTGAGTAGTTTGCTCAATATAAACAAAGTTGTTTAGAGATACAGCGCGGAAACAGGCCCTTCAGCCCACCGAGTCCGCACTGACCACAGTCCCCACACATTAACACTATCTTACACGCACGAGAGACAATTTACATATATCCCGAGGCAATTAACCTACAAACCAGTACGTCTTTGGAGTGGGAGGAAACCGAAGTTCTTGAAGAAAACCCATGCGGTCATGGGCAGAACGTACAAACTTTGTAGTCGGGATCGAACCCGATCTCTGCCGCTGTAAGCACTGTAAGGCAGTAACTCTACAGCTGCACCACCGTGCTGCCCTTG
Organism: Malacoraja senta; assembly: GCA_038087875.1. Classification (NCBI taxonomy): domain Eukaryota; kingdom Metazoa; phylum Chordata; class Chondrichthyes; order Rajiformes; family Rajidae; genus Malacoraja; species Malacoraja senta. The sequence continues at coordinate 20,376 of JAXLNO010000065.1, read as the reverse complement.
AGAGACTTGTATTGTACAGCATCTTTCATTATATCAGAGCACCACCCAGTTCTGTATAGAAAGCTCAGTGCTCTCTGAACTGCTGCAATGTCAGAAGTATGGCAACTGTTTTGTTTCCCATTCAGTGATGATAATAGCTAAATAATCTGATGCACTCTGATTGAGACATACGTGAATTGGCCAGGATCCCGGGAATAATTCCACTGCTCTTGGGAATGTCTGCACGAGAGAGGAATTGAATAGATGTTGGATCTGATGAAAGGGTGCAATATATTGGCCCAATGATAGCAGAATCCACAATAAACCACCCCTTCCACCTGAAGAAGGGTCTCGACCCCAAACGTCGCCTATTTCCTTCGCTCCATAGATGCTGCCTCACCCGCTGAGTTTCTCCAGCATTTTTGTCTACCTTCGATTTTCCAGCATCTGCAGTTCCTTCTTAAACCTTCCACCTCATCGATGCCCAATTCTCCCCCCATAATCTGTGGAATGCAGCTGAGCACATATCTTTCCTGAATTACGGTACTGAACAGCTTTGAAAATACATAATTAGTTGCAAATTTATTTTGGATGTCTTAAGGTCAGAAAGTGGCCACATCACCTTCTATGGCAGGGCATTCTGGATTCAAACTATCCTCTGGGTGAATAGATTCCTCCTCAGATCCTATATAAACCTTTTATTCCTCACCTTATACCTATATCTTTGCCATGGTGCAAATGTTCTTACTATCTATCCTATGTGTTGCTTTCATAACTTTCCTTCATGCTCCCCCTCCACCTACTCTGCTCGATCTCTCTCTGACTGAAACATTCCAGCACAGGCAATGTGCTGGTGAATTTCTGCACCATCTCATCAGTAGGGAGATCAGTGGTGGCTCAGTGGCGCAGCGGTAGAGTTGCTGCCTTACAGCACCAGAGACCCGGGTTTGATCCTGACTACGGCTGCTGTTTGTATGGAGTTTGGATGTCCCCCCTGTGACCACGTGGGTTTTCCGGTTTCCTCTCACACTCCATTGTAAGTTACTTGGCTTCTGTAAATTGCCCCTAGCGTGTAGGATAGAACTAGTGTATGGGGTGATTGTTGGCCAGCGTGGACCCAGTGGGCCAGAGGGGCTATTTCCACGCTGGATCTCTAAACTAAACTAAAATAAACTCAATCAATCAGATTTATTCATCACATACACAATAAAGTGCAGTGAAATTAACTTACAATAAAAAAGAACACACAATACACAATAAAAATTGAACACAAACATCCACCACAGCATTCTTCACTGTGGTGGAAGGCACAAAGCACAGTCAGTCCTCCTCCATTTTCCCCCGTGGTCGGAGCGATAACCTCCGCAGTCGCCGCTGCGGGCGGCCAGATGACAGGCCCTCTCGTCTGGAAGGTAAGTCCCGAATCGGTGCTTCCCTACCGGAGACCGCAGCTTCAGGATGACGTCGGCTGCAGGCCGGTGGTCGGAGCTCTTCTCCAGGGATTCCCGGCGATGGATCCCGCTCCGGATGGTAAGTAAGTCCCCGCCGTGCCCACGGCTAGAAGCTCCGCAATCCGCGGCTTCAAGGTGTTGCAGGCCGTGGGCCGGCGGGTCGTAGCTCTTCTTCTCCGGAGGTCCCCAACGAGGGATCCCAGGCTCCGGACGCCGCACCCGCGGCTAGAAGCTCCGCAGTCCGCGGCTTCAGACTGACCAGTCCGCGGGCCAGCGATCGGAAAAGTTCACGCTGCGCCCGCTGCTGAAGCTCCGGGACCGACTCCGGGAAAGGCCGCACCAATCCTTGGTGTTAGGTCGCGAGGGAGGCGACATGCAAAAAGTCGCCTCTCCGTGGAGGAGGCGACCGAAAGCGGTTTCCCCACACCACCCCCCACACAAGATACACCGAGAGACATTAAAACACACATTTGGACATACTAAAAAAAACAAAAAAATTAGAAATGACTAACAAGCTGCTGGCAGGGCAGCCGTCTAGCAGCGCCCCCGTGTACTGAATCAGTATGTGTAGGAAGGAACTGCAGATGTTGGTTTACACCGAAGATAGACACAAATTGGTGGAGTAACTTAGCAGAACAAGCAGCACCTCTGGATAGAAGGAATGGGTGATGTTTTGGGTCCAGACCATTCTTCAGACTGAGCCTGAGTCTGGCTAAAGAAGGGTCTCGACCGGAAACGTCACCCATTCCTATCCAGAGATGCTGCCTGGCCTGCTGAGTTACTTCAGCATTTTGTGTTTATAAACTAAATCAGAATTGTACACAGTACTGCAGCTACGCCCTAACTAATGTCTTATAAAGTTATACCATAGCTGGAGAACTGTGTACAGTTCTGGTTTCCATTCTATCTGTTCTTACATCTGCACGCTGGCTTATGAAGACAAAATGCCATGTGCATCTTCACCACCTTCAGCAATCATTGTTCTTGGTCGAGATCTCTCAGTTTGTTCAATACTCCCTAAGGCTCTGGATATGGTTGTTATCTACTCTTGTTAGACCTCCCTAAGAGTGTTTCCTCACACGTTCCCTAGTGAGACCACACCTGGAGTATTGTTTGCAGTTTGGGTCCCCTAATTTGAGGAAGGACATTCTTGCTATTGAGGGAGTGCAGCGCAGGTTTACAAGGTTAATTCCCGGGATGGCGGGACTGTCATATGCTGAGAGAATGGAGCAGCTGGGCTTGTACTCTCTGGAGTTTAGAAGGATGAGAGGGAATCTTATTGAAACATATAAGGGTTTGGACACGCTAGAGGCAGGAAACATGTTCCCGATGTTGGGGGAATCCAGAACCAGGGGCCACAGTTTAAGAATAAGGTGTAAGCCATTTAGAACGGAGACGAGGAAACACTTTTTTCTCGTGAGCGAAAAGAGTTGTGAGTCTGTGGAATTCTCTGCCTCAGAGGGCAGTGGAGGCCGGTTTCTCTGGATACTTTCAAGAGAGAGCTTGATAGGGCTCTTAAAGATAGCGGAGTCAGGGGATATGGGGAGAAGGCAGGAACGTGGTACTGATTGGGGATGATCAGCCATGATCACATTGAATGGCAGTGCTGGCTCAAAGGGCCGAATGGCCTACTCCTGCACCTATTGTCTATTGTCTATTGCCTATCGTATCAGGATTAAATTACATCTGCTATTGCTCTGCCTAACTTTCTCTCCAAACCTACAGGCATTGCCACCTCTACCTGGCCATTGCATTTTAAAACCTACATTTCCAACTGCACTTTTGGCACCAGTTTTGAGTTTGATTTGTTAACATTCTTGTGAAGTATCTTGGGATGCTCTATTTTGTTAGAGGCATGAAATGAATGAATGCGTTTGGTTGCTATAAACAGATCTCACTCTCCTGAGAGAAGCTTGCTCTCAGTAATCGGTCCCTAATAAATCTCATGGTCACTGTGACACATAAACTGGGCAGGCATTAAATATCCCTCTTCTGCGACAGAATAGTGTATACACAGTAAAAGAGGTCAGAGTTCTGTCTACAAGATGGTGGGCAGTTTACTCAATAAACACAAACTCACAACAGATTCCAATAAATATTGATACAATGCTGCTGTATCACCTGTTTATATTCATAATATTTAGGAGCAGAATGAGGCCATTTGGCCCATCAAGTCTACTCCACCATTCAATCATGGTTGATCTATCTTTCACACTCAATCCCATTCACCTGCCTTCTGCAGGTTACCCCTGACAACCATACAATCAATCAAGAATCCGTATTCTTCTGAAGACCAGATCCCGGGCATTCAGGTCTGGAGATACAGAGGTCTACAAGAGGTCCAGATACGACCTTGGTAAGGCCATCAAAAAGGCCAAAAGGGACTTCTGCTGCAAACTGGAGGATGAGACGGATGTTCGGCAACTGTGGCGGGGCTTGAATGCCATCACCTTCTGCAAGACAAAATCAGGAGGCAGCTCAAATGTCAGCGAAGCATCACTCCCTGACAAGCTCAATGCGTTTTACGCACGTTTTGATAGGGAGAACATTGATGTGCCTTCCCGAGCCTCCATTCGCCGTGATGGTATATCAGTCACAATCACAGAGGCCGACATCAGAAGATCCTTCAGAGAGGTGAACCCTCGGAAAGCGCCTGGACCTGATGGTATACCCGGTCGAGTTCTCAAAACCTGTGCAGACCAACTGGCTGGAATTTTTACGGACATTTTCAACCTCTCACTTCTGAGTTCCCACCTGCTTTAAAAGGGCATCAATAATGCCCAAGAAGAGCAAGGTGACGTGCCTCAATGACCATCGACCAGTGGCACTAACGTATGTGGTGATGAAGTGCTTTGAGAGGTTGATTATGGCGCATATCAACTCCTACCTCGACAAGAACCTTGACCCTCTGCAGTTCGCTTACCGCCACAACAGGTCAATGGTGGATGCGATCTCACTGGCTTTCCACTCCACTTGGACAACAAAAACTCGTATGTCAGGCTGTTGTTCATAGACTACAGCTTTAATACCATCATCCCCTCCAAGTTGGTTATCAAGCTCTCAGATTTGGGTCTCTGCGCATCCCTCTGCAATTGGATCCTCGACATCCCTCATTCAGAGACCACAGTCTGTCCTTATTGGCGGAAATGTGCATCCTCGATAACAATCTGCACGGGCACCTCAAGGCTGCGTGCTCAGCCCCCTGCTGTACTCACTCTGTACTCATGACTGCGTAGCCGGACATAGTGCGAACTCCATCATCAAGTTCGCCGATGACACCACTATTGTGGGATGAATCACTGATGGTGACGAGTCAGAGTATAAAAGTGAGATCGACCGATTGACCAAATGGTGCCAGCACAATAACCTGGCTCTCAACACCAGCAAAACCAAAGAACTGATTGTGGACTTTGGAAGGGGTAGGATAGGGACCCACAATCCCGTTTATATCAATGGTGGAAAGGGTCAAGAACTTCAAATTCCTGGGCGTGCATATTCCCGAAGATCTTTCCTGGTCCCAGCACACTGATGCAATTATAAAGTAAGCACATTAGCGCCTCTACTTCCTGAGAAGATTACGGAGAGTCGGTATGTCAAGGAGGACTCTCTCAAACTTCTACAGGTGCACAGTAGAGAGCATACTGACTGGCTACATCGTGGCTTGGTTCGGCAACTTGAACGTCCAGGAGCGGAAAAAAAATGCAGAAAGTTGTAACCACTGCCCAGTCCATCATCACCATCGAAGGGATCTATCGCAGTCGCTGCCTTAAAAAGGCTGCCAACATCATCAAAGACCCATACCATCCTGGTCACACACTCATCTCTCCGTTGCCATCGGGAACAAGGTACAGGGAGCTTGAAACTGGAACAACCAGGTTCAGGAACAGCTACTTCCCTACAGCCATCTGGCTATTTAACACAACATCAAACAAGCTCTTGAAGAATAACAGTCTATTATTACTATTGCATTTATCTGTTTATTTATTGTGTGTATATATATATGGTCTATGTATATAGACACACTGAACTTTTGTCTCCTGTTCTGTATTATGTTTACATATTCTGTTGTGCTGCAGCAAGCACGAATTTCATTGTCCTATCTGGGACACATGACAATAAAACTCTCTTGACTTGAAGAATCTGTCAATCTCCGCATTAAAATATCCATTGACAGCCGTCTGTGTCAATGAATTCCACACTCACCACCCTCTGACGAAAGAAATTCCTCTTTTTCTCCTATCTAAAGGTACATCCTTTTTTTTCTAAGGCTCTGCCCTCTGGTCCTAGACTCTTCCACCAGTGGAAACATCCTCTCCACATCCACTCTATCCAGGCCTTTCACTATTCGGTAAGTTTCAACAAGGTCCCCCCCTCATCCTTCTAAATTCCAGCGAGTACAAGCCATCAAACGCTCATCATGTGTTAACCCAATCATTCCTGGGATCGTTCTCAGATGAGCATATTGCCATGCTATGAGGAGTTCCCTGCACATCCTACAGCTAGCCATACAATCCATAACCATTATACAGCTGCAGGTGTTTGCAGTAAAATAATAACATTCTCCCAGAGATTCTCTCAAATATTCTTGCACACAAGGAGAAGTCACTCCAAATCAAGACAAACTTCCAAGTGATCTTTTGTAAATACTGAGAAACACAGAGGAAATCATTTGCAAATATACACATGCTCTGTGCAACCCAGTAATCGCTGTCACTCCCAGATCATCCCAGTAAACACCACCGCTCTCCCAAAGGATCCCAGACACATGATGGTGTCCCGGACACATGATACTGACACATGATGGTGCTTGTCCTGGAATAAGCCACATCAAATCTATGGCCAAGAAAGCGCACCAATGCCTCTATTTCCTTAGAAGACTTGGGAAGTTCAGCATGTCCCCAACAACCCTCACCAACATCTACAGATGTGCCGTAGAAAGTATTTTACTGGGATGCACCACAGCATGGTTTGGGAACAGCTCCATCCAAGACCGCAAGAAATTGCAGAGAGTTCTGGACATAACCCAGACCATCACACAAGCTAACCTCCCTTCCATCGACTCCATTTACACTTCATGCTGCCTTGGCAAGCCCACCAGCATAATCAAGGATCAATGTCACCCCGGTCACTCCCTCTCTCCCCTCTCCCCTCTCCCATTAGGCAAGAAGTACAGAAGTTTGAAAATGCATACCTCCAGAATCAGGGACAGTTTCTTCAGTTACTCCAGCATTTTGTGTCTACCTTCGATTTAAACCAGCATCTGCAGTTCTTTCTTACAGTTTCTTCACATCTGTTATCAGACAACTGAAAGGTCCAGCAAAAGTGTGGTCCTGACCTCCCATCTGCCTCCTTAGTGATCATTGAGCTAGCTTTAATCGGACGTTATCCAGACTTCAATGTTATATCTTGCACTAAATTTTGTACCCTTTATCCTTCATCTGTGCACTGCGGAAGTTTTGGTTGTATTCAGTATATATATTTATTCTTTTCTTTGACTTTTCTCTGTACTTCAGCACACGTGACAATAAATAAACTAAACTTTGGGATGGCACAGTGGGTCAACAGCAGAGTTGCTGCCTTACAGGGCCAGAGACTTGGGTTTGATTCCGAAGTCCGGGTGCTGTCTGTCTGTCTGGAGTTTTACCATCTCCCATTCTCTGGGTGTTCTGGTTTCCTCCCACATTCCAAAGATGTGCAGGTTTGTAGCTTAATTGGCTTCTGTAAATTGCCCTAGTGTGTAGGATAGAACTTTCCCCCCCCCCCCCCCCCCCCACCCTTTCCTTCCCCAATCCTTTCACTCGTTGCTTTAATTTCATGTTTAGTGAATTTTGTGTTTTATGACTGTTGGCAGATCAATTTCCCTCCTGGGATAAATAAGGTTCTATCATATCGTAAGCAGGGTGATCACTGGTGAGTGTGGACACAGTGGGCCAAAGTGTCTGCTTCCGCGCTGTATCTCTAAACTAATCTAAATTCCTAGATCATCTCAAGCACCAACAAAACACTGCCAGGGACTTCCAGTAAAGACTACCATGCTCCCTTAAGTTCCCAGTTATCACCAACACATTCCCACAGGATTCAGTAAACACTAACACACTCTGCGGTGTCCCCTGGAAATACTAACACAGTCCCTGGAGAGTGCATGCATATATGTGCTCACGCGCACAACACTGACATGTTTTACAGCACTGACCTGCAAAACAACATCACACTCTCAGCAGCAGTGCAAGTACTTGGCTCCCTGAGGTGTCACCACACACTCACAGCTAATGCTCAGTCAGTGGGGCCTGATCTGCAGGTGCTAGAATCCAGTAAGGACAAGGCCATTCTCACCACTGTGTATGTCCTGGCCCCAGTTAGACACAGGCTCTTGTCTTTTCAATGATACTTTATTCAATGATTCAGTGATACTTTATTGTCACATGTATCAAGGTATAGTGAAATTCTATGTTTGCATACAACTCAGTAAAATCATATAGCAGACCTCACCTGGGCAGTACACAAGTGTCGCCACGTTTTGGTGGAGACAAAGTTACAAAGGTTCACCGAACAGTACTGCCTATTGCCTGCTGGCACACTTGGCATACATACATACATATGTACATATGTGTTTATGTATGTGTATTTACACATGTATATATACTGTACATATATGTGTGTGTGTGTGTGTATGTGTATATATATTGTGTGTGTGTATATATATTAACGTGTTTATTATATGGTTTACAGAGTACTATGTTACATATTCTGTTGTGCCTGCTGCAAGTAAGAAATTTCATTGTTCTGTTTGGGACACAGATAATAAAGCACTCTTGATTCATGTGCGATTGCTACTGATCAACGTGAGTTTCTGGGTAGCTGCACTTTAGCCGATGCACCCTGACAACAGAACGGCCACACTGAGAACTCACCACCCCAGGGACTCCCGAAGGCGTACAGCGCACATGACAGCTCTGGCACATGCGGACCTCGGAATTAGCACCGGCACGACACGATACAATAGAACTTTATTCATTTCCGGCGGGAAATTGGTCTGCCAACTGTCATAACAAGCAACAAGGTACATGGAAAACTTGAAATTAAAATTAAATTAAGAGTGAAAAGAAAAGGACAAGAGACTGTTGGCATGCTGCCGTGTGCACGGTGCCTTAACCTGAACGAACGAACAAACAAACAAACGAACGCAGGCTTATCCCCTGGGCAGAGGATTCTAAAACTAGAGTGCCGTTCCCCCCCATCTCCCTCCCCCTCCCCCTCCCCTTGACCGGGTCCCCCCTTGATCTTCACGGCGGTTCCCCACGCCGGGTCCCCATTGTCTTCCCCCTCACTTCTTCACCACAATGCTGCAGCTCATCGTGGTCATGACACTTCACTTGCTCTTGCAATTAGATGAGCACGATTGATTACACTTTGTTAACATGCACTCGTGGCACCAGGGATGCCAATTGCCTCCAGCATCTCGCGAGCCAAGGCTGCCCCTGTTCTCTTTGTTGGTCTTCCGTGCAGTGGCGCCGTAATGAGGCACACAGACAGGGAGAGGCCCAACTTGATGGGTGGATGAGAGTGGAGGAAGGCTGTGGGTAGATGTATGGAATGTGGAGTGTCCGTTGCTTGTAGGTAAACCACTAGCCTTTGGAAATTTCCCAGACTAAAGGGCATAGCATTGAGGTCAATGTTTAAAGGAGATGCGTAGGGTAAGATTGTTACACAGATAGTGAGTGGCTGGATCGCACTGCCCAGGGTGATTGTGGGGACAGATAGGATAGTGGCATTTAAGAGGCTTTTGGATAGGCCCACAGATATGCAGGGAATGAGGGGGGGGGGGTTATTGATCAGGTGCAGGCAGAGAAGATTAGTTTAACTTGGCACCGTGTTCGACATACGCGGTTCTGATGAGCATGTTCCTACAGTATTGTTCATTATTTAGTGTTCTTAAGGGCACCAAACCCTCACCAAAGGTGTGCAGGGAAGTGGATGAAATGATCATAAAAACAAAGAACTGCTGATGCTAGTTTATACCAAAGGTAGACACAAAGTGCTGGAGTAACTCAGTGGGTCAGGCAGCATCTCTGGAAATCAAGATGGGTGACATTTTGGGTCAGGACCCTTCTTCAGACAGTCTTTTTTTTGCCCCGGAGATCTGGTCTTGATATTGATTTTCTTGAAACATTGAACACAGAGAATTCTCTCATTTCTGTGTACTTACACTCGTTATATACTACTATCTATTATGCACCAAAACTGTATCTGAGATGCTTATTAAGGTTGTATCTATGTGCTTATGTATAGTGATACTTGTACTGAACTGTATGCAAAATGAATGTTGCTGTACCTCAGTATAAGTGGCAAATGAAGTATCATTGAACCATTGAGAAAAAAACCCGAGACGTTGCATGCTGATTGCTCTCCACATATATTGCCCAACCCGCTGAGTTCCTCCAGCTGCTCCTTTTTTGCTACTCATACCAACGTACTTAATGACAAGTACATGTAAACAGTGGAAAAACTCCAAGAAAATCATGACAACACTGATGCACTTCAAGTTTTAAGAAGCCCCTGCAAATGCTGGGACATGTTTTGATAGTAAACACCCGGAAAAGCTGGACATCTTTCTGTAAATGCTGTCATATTCTATGGAAATCCCAAAGCACTGGAAGATATCCTTATCCAAAGCCAAAATATCTGTCAGGAATTCCTGTAGCTAATGGCCCGTTTCAGTAAATCTCCAGTGAATGCTGACACCTAGCTAGCAAAACCCTGAAATATTCTTCATTTGATGACGTGGCATTTTTCCGGAGAATATGCTGCAGTACCAGCCGGACATCTGCTCTGAAAATCAACAGTCAACAAACCTCTTGCAGGGTAAAAGCAATAAAATAAACTGCAGATGCTGAAACCCTGAAATAAAGGCAGAAAATATTGGAAACACTCAGTAGGTCAGGGTACATCTGTGGAGGGAGAGCCAGGATAAATGTTTCAGGTTGACGAGCTTTCATCAGAACATAATATTACTGACACATAGCTGATGAACCCCATGTTTATATTCTCACCCGCCCCAACTACAGATACAGGGCTGGATTTAGATGAAAAGAGGCCCTAAGCTGTTCCACTTGTGAGGCCCCTCCCAATCCCCCACCCCCACGACTAGAGAAAGATGGTCCACCAGATTGACACCGATTTGCAGCCGAGCGTGGCCAATGAGATAAGGGTCTGGAAAGCTGCGCTTTTTATTTATTAATTGATTGCCACTGCTAGTGTCGAGTTATTGGCTTAAAACACTATTATTCTGAAATGGAGGGCAAGGAAAATTACTGAAGGGTTGTTTAGGGACTACAGTACGTTGTGACAGCATATGTAAGAAAGGCCTATGACAGTGTCAAAAATATTATACACCTTGCAGGGCTCTCACTTAATTTTTTTCTCTGTTGTCAGCCGGGCAACCTTGGCAGCTTTTTAAGTTCCCAAATGACAGTTTAGGTGGTCATTTAAGACGGCTTGCATGACGCGTGTGATAATGTGCTCGGACGAAGTGCGTAGTTACCAGTCGGAATTATGCTCAATGAAGCAGTCACATATTATTTCTGCTTCAAATAAAGTCACAAACTAAACATATTCACCAATCAAGACATGATATATACCACAATGACATGCAGCAAAATTATAATACAGTATCTCAACTCTTTTTACACGTTGCAATGAATGCAATTTCTATTATTTCTTTCCACATCCAAACAAAAATGTGGTTGGATTATTCAGCATATGATCAACCTCGGTGAGACCAAGCGCAGGCTTGGCGATCGCTTCGCCCAACACCTCCGCTCGGTCCGCAATAACCAACCTGATCTCCCGGTGGCTCAGCACTTCAACTCCCCCTCCAATTCCGAATCCAACCTTTCTGTCCTGGGCCTCTTCCATGGCCAGAGTGAGGCTCACCGTAAATTGGAGGAGCTGCACCTCATATTTCGCTTGGGCAGTTTTCACCCCAGCGGTATGAACATTGACTTCTTCAATTTCAGGTAGTCCCTGCTTTCTCCTCCCCTTCCCAGCTCTCCCTCAGCCCACTGTCTCCACCTCTTACTTTCTTCTTCCCGTCCCCCCCACCCTCACAACAGTCTGAAGAAGGGTCTCAACCCAAAACGTCACCTATTTCCTTCGCTCCATAGAGTTTCCCCACAACCCGCTGAGTTTCTCCAGCATTTTTGTCTACCCATTCACACAAGTTCTGTTATCCCACTTTCCTCACTCACCCCCTACACATTAGGGGTAATTTTACAGAGACAAGTTAACCTACAAAGCCAATGCGTCTTTGGGATGTGGGAGGAAACCCATACGCTTGCAGGGAGAATGTGTAAATTCAACACAGACAGTGCCTGAGGACAGGATCGAAAATAGATCTCTGGCGTGTGAGGCAGCAAGTCTACCAGCTGTGCCACTATATTTTGTTTTCCAACACACAAAAAATTATACGTTGATAACTTTGGTTACTAAAAAAATGAAAATATCCATTTTCAGTTTTAAATCTCCAAGTGACGCTATGTCCCCCTTTACAGCTACTGTATATTTTAATTAAGTTCAAGACTATGGGGCAGTACATTGGCCATAAAATTGCTGCCTAAAAGTGCCAGAGACCCGGAATTGTTACTCCAGCTTTTATGTGTCTATCTTCAGTTTAAACCAGCATCTGCAGTTCCTTCCTACACACACAATACTATACGATAGAACTTTATTAATCCCAGGAGGGAAATTGTGTGTGTGTGTGGGGGTATATATATAACACAACCCCCCCCCCCCCACACACACACACACACACACACGGAAGGGAGGGGGGAGAGAGTGGGGTGGGGGGAGGGAGAGAGGTGGGAGAGGGGGGAGGGAGAGGGGGGAGGGAGAGGGGAAGAGTGGGGAGTGAGGGGGAGAGGGGTTGCGGGGAGTGGTGCAAGAGAGAGGGGAAGGGGGTGGGGGGGAGATGGGGGTGAAGCGGGGTGGGGGAGGGAGGAGAGAGGGGGTGGGAGGGGAGGAGGGAGAGGGGTGAGGACAGAGGGAGATGGAGAGGGGGAGAGAGGGGGGAAGGGGAGGAGGAGAGGGGGGTGGGGGAGGGGGTGAGAGAGGGTTCGCGGAGGGGGTGAGAGAGGGGTGGGGGACGGGGGAGAGAGGGGTGGGGGAAGGGGTGGAAGGAGGGGGAGGAGAGGGATGAGGAGAGGGAAAAGGGAGGGAGGGGGAAGAGTGTGGAGGGAGGGGGAGAGGGGTAGGGAGAGGGGTAGGGGAGAGAGGGGGAAGAGTGTGCAGGGAGGGGGAGAGTGGTAGGGGGGAGGGGGAAGAGTGGGGAGGGAGTGGGGGGTAGGGGGAGAGAGGGGGAAGAGTGGGGAGGGGGGAGGGTAAGAGTGGGGAAGGGAGAGGGTTGGGGAGGGAGAGCGGTGGGGAAGGGGGGAGAGAAGTGGAAGAGTGGGGAGGGAGGGGGAGAGGGGGAGGGGGAGAGAGGTAGTGGGGAGTGGTGGAAGAGGGAGAGGGGTAGGGGATGGGGGTGGGGGGGGAGAGGGAAGGGGGTGGGGGAGAGAGGCGTGGGGGTATGGGGGGAGAGGGGTGGGGGAGAAGGGTGGGGGATGGGGGTGAGAGAGGGGGTGGGAGGAGGAGGGGGAGGAGAGGGGTGAGGAGAGGGAAGGGGAGGGAGGGGGAAGAGTGTGGAGGGAGGGGGAGATGGGTGGGGGAGAGAGGGGAAAGAGTGGGGAGGAAGAGTGGGAGGGGGAGGGGTAGGAGCAGTCCATCTATTCCCCATTCCCTATCACACCCAATCCTCTTTCTCTATTCCCACACACGTGATCACGCGCTTCGACACAGGCTGCGGGGGGGGGGGGGGGCTGTGGCTGGTGCAAAGGCATATGTAAATGAGATCCATTCCGATTGAACATCTGTGAGGGATGGCATTGTGACATCACACAATGGAACATGCTGCAACATTAGGCGGGGGGGGCAGGGGCGGGAGCAAAGTCATATGTAAATGAATCCATTCCGATTGGACATATGTGAGCATTGGGCATTGTGACATCACACAATGGAACGTTCACCAACATTTTATGGGTGAGAGCTGTTTGATTTTTTTAACGTTTTGAAATTTTGGGGTGGGGATTTTCTTTCAAATGTGTACATAAAAACAACGAAATTTAATGAGGAGTGGATGAGTGAATGTAAAAGTGAAATCGCTAGCGAAATGGAAAAAATCTCGGAGTTTTTGCGTGTGGTTTTGGCAGACCAAGGAATCAAAGGCCAAATCTGACACCCACAAATAAACACACACACACACACAGAGTTTTAATAGTTATAAAATATTCATATATAAATATACACCATTTTGTTTTCTCGTTTATAACATTGTTTACAGAGTACTATGTTTACATATTCTGTTGCGCTGCTGCAAGTAAGGATTTCATTGTTCTAACTGGGACGTGAGAGAATAAAACACTCTTGACTTACTCCGCTAATGTGTGGGATAGAACTAGTGTATGAGTGATCGGTGGTCAGCGTGGGCCGAAGGGCCTGTTTCCATGCTGTATCTTTAAATTAAACTAAAAACACTAAAACCAGAGAGAGTCTAAAGAAGGGTCTCTACCCGAAACGTCACCCAATTTCTTCTATCCAGAGTTGCTGGCTGCTCCATGGAGTTCTCCCGCACAATTAAAGCATGGAATAGTCTTCACCCTACCATAGTTACCCAATCAGACGCAACTAAATTTAAGGTACCTCTTTTTTCACCAAGAACCCTTTTTTGCTTAAGTCCAAGTCAAGAGTCAAGAGACTTTAATTGTCATGTGTCCTAGATAGGACAATGCAATTCTTGCTTGCTGCAGCACAACAGAATATGTAAACATAATACAGAACAGGAGATAAAAGTTCAGTATGTTTATATACCATAGACCATATATATACACAATAAATAAACAAATAAAATGCAATAGGCTGTTATTGTTCAGCCCTCCACCACCTCCAGTTTAAATTCCATTTAGAATATTTATGGAGGACCAGGAAACCAGAAGCAAGAGTTACTCCAGGGAGTTACCCCAGATCCAGGGTCAGGGAGTGATTCTTTTTTTTTCATTCATTTCCGTAATCCACATTTTAATTGTGGGGGCTTCTGGTTTTTTCCAAAATTTTAGTATTAATTTTTTCGCAGTTATTAGACTGTAATCAAGAAAATGTCTCTGACTTATCGTAAAGTTTGTGCTATGTTCTGATAATCCTAATATTATTTTGGATCTGGGTCCAGTTGGATATTGATAACTTCAGAAATAATTTTTTAAATGTCCGCCCAAAAATGTTGCATTTTTATACAAGTTACAAAGGTATGCGTTAAGTTGGCTTCTTGAAATTGACATTTATCACAGAGAGGGGAAATATTTGGAAAAATCCTATTTAATTTTGTCTTCGAATAATGTAATCTATATAGCATTTTAAATTATATCAAGGAGTGTCTAGCATTTAACGAACAGTGATTTATATATTGTAAGCTTTCATCCCATGTGTCTTTTATTATGGGTTGAGCCAACTCGGCCTCCCATGCTCGTCTGTATGATTCTGAAGACGGAACCTCAGAGGATATTATAGATATAAGATATTAATTTATTTGTATTTGGATGTCTATTCAAACATTCATCAAGGGTTTCTGGACCCCTAAATCTACAGTCTTGCGTGTGTAGTTTTACATAGTCTCTAAGTTGCAAATATCTAAAAAAATTATTAGCGTGTAACTCGTATTTCTGCTGTAGTTCCTGAAATGAGAGAAAAATGCCTTTTTGATAAAGGTCTCCCACCATTTTAATTCCATGGGTTTTCCATTGGACAAATCCTCTATCTAAAACAGACGGTTTAAAAGAAGGGTTATTTGCAATCGGGAGAAAAAGCGATAAATTACCCAATTTTAGAGTGGGTTTTAATTGTTTCCACATACGTATAGCACTATGTATAATCGGATTTCCTCCATATGTTTTTTAATTCAAATTAATCGGAGCTAAAAGAATCGAGCCTATTTCAAAAGGTAAGCAGTCCTCCTTCTCCATAGAGAGAGATAGAGATAGAGAGGGGGGCCCGCCCAGATTTGAACGGCAGGTGTCCTGTCTTGGCCGGAGGCCGCCTAGATTTCGAGGCCCTAGGCTTCAGCCTATGAATCCTAGTGGTAAATCCGGCTCTGCGAGGCCCCCCTAGATCTCGAGGCCCTAAGCTTAACCTTGTCAAGCTTATACGTAAATCCGGCCCTGTACAGATACATAACTCAGCGAAGTCAAGTCGAGTTTATTGTCATTTGCACAAGTACGGTGAGGCACAGGTACAATGAAAACCTTGCTTGTAGCAGCATCACACGCACATGGACTCAGACAAATGCACAACATTATAAATTATAGATAAACATACACAGAAATTATACAAAATTCTGCAAAACGGTTAGAGAAAGACTGTGCAAAAGAACAAGACATGAGTGCAAAACACAAATAGAAACAAAAGCAAGTTCATGGAAGTGCAAGAGGTGGTCCACAGTGTTCAGTTACGGAGGTACGAGTAGGGTTGAGCATGTCGATTTAAGAATCTGATAGTTGTAAGAAAGTAGCAGTTCCTGAACCTGGTGGTGTGGAACATTTTAGGCTTCTGTAACTCCTGCCTGATGGTAACAGTGAGAAGAGGGCATGGCCTGGATGGTGAAGATCCTTGATGATAGATACCGGCTTCTTGAGGTAGTACATCATGTAGATGCTTTTGATGGTGGGGAGTGTTGTGCCCGTGATGGGCCGGGCTGAGTCCAGCAAATCCCTGTTAATACTGATACAATTACAGTTATTTTATTGAAAATTATGCCACAGTCCATGGGAAACCCTTGTGAGCAACAATGAATACCTTCAAATATTACGGAAGTACTCTGCAAATTATGACCCCGATAAAGACTGAGTACTTGGTTCAAATGTCACTATACAGCCAGTGGAGCAGAAGAACTTCTTCAAAGTAGACATACCTTGAGGAGATTCAATCAGTCTGAAGAAATGTCCCGATCCAAAACGTCACCTATCCATATTCTCTAGAGATGCTGCCTGACCCCTTGTGTTACTCCAGCACTGTGTGTCTTCACCATACAGCTTGGTTAGTTCCTCCCAATACCAATATATGCTCTGGGAATTTTTAGTTTGGTTGAGTCGAGTCCGCACCGACCAGCGATCCCCGCATATTAACACTATCCTACACACACTCGGGACAATTTTTACATTTACGAAGCCAATTAACCTACATACCTGTACGTCGTTGGAGTGTGGGAGGAAACAGAAGATCTTGGAGAAAACTCAGGCAGGTCACGGGGAGAACGTACAAATTCCGTACAGACAGCACCCGTAGTCGGGATCGAACCTGGGTCTCTGGCGCTGCATTCGCTGTAAGGCAGCAACTCTACCGTTGCGCCACCATGATGCCCTTCCCACATTTCCCACAATTTCCCACATTTATTTAACTGCAGCGGGAAGTCTCCTAAACTTATATTGTTAATTTAGGAAAAGTTTGAACAGTTCTCACTCTGGGCCAATTCCCTACAATAATTGATCCACAGCTATTGCAGTTAATGACACACTTTAATGGTTCGATAATGCTTTATTGTCACATGTGCGAAGTGCAAACACACAGTGAAATTCTTTTCTTACGAAGAGTCCAGTAGAGTATCACCGTACTACCCCTGATGTGCGGTTGTACACAAATAGTCCACTGGGCCCACATGCAAGAGGAGCCATGTTTGGCGCCATTTTCTAAGTCCAGTCCATGCTCCAGTTGTTAAAAGTGGTGCCCCGCCAGAGTATCAGGCACAACCTACACACTTCCCTATTTCCTTAAAACATAAAAGAAGGCCATTCAGCCCACTGAGTCTATACCAGCTCCCAGGAAACACACAGTCATGGATATCCCTCATAAACTATCACACACTCTGAGGAATTTTCTGCTAATACCATACATCCCAGGCAGTTCCTTGACTCTGTAGAAATGTTTGGGCTTCAGAGGAAGTAATTACAAATATAGGGAGATGAGGTGAAAAAAAACACACCTCAAACAAATACTATACTCTGACACACTCAAAGGGAATACATTGCAAAATGAAGAAGGGGGTGAATTTTCCCCCCAGATATTTTTGTACTTGATGAGGTGAAGTGGTGGATGAAGTGAATAAGTTGAAATAAAAGCAGAAAACGGTGAAAATACTCAGCAGGTCAATCAGCACCTTTGGAGAACAAAACAGACTTAACGTTTCAGACTGATAATCTTTTATCAGACCGAACAATAGAAATCAAGGATTGGTTTATTGTTTTCGAGAAGATGGAGAGAGGGAAGGGAATATCTTTGATTGGGTGGGGACTGATAGAGACCGGATGACACAAGCAGTGGGTGGTGCCTGCTGAGAGAGGCTGCTGGAGGTTTGTTAAACACAGCTGATCAATCTGGAGCAGGAGTAAATGGGGGGAGGGGTTGACAAAAGAGGACAGAGAAGGAGAAAGGAAAAAAAGAAAAGAATCTCTCCAACTGGAAGGTATAGCTTAGAGTGGCTGAAATCTGAAATAAAACAGAAACTCAGCAGGTCAGGCAGTGTTTAGTTTAGTTTAGAGATAAAGCGAGGAAATAGACCCTTCAGTCCACTGAGTCCTCGCCGACCAGCGATCCCTGCACACGAACACTATCCAACATGCACTAGGGGCAATTTACAATTTTACCAAGCCAATTAGCCTACAAACCTGTACGTCTTTGGAGTGCGGAAGGAAATTGAAAATACACTCCACGCAGGTCACGGGGAGAACGTACAAACTCCATACAGTCAGCACCCATAGTCAGGATCGAACCCTGGTTTCTGGAATGTAAGGCAGCAACTCTACCTCAGTGTCGGTGAAGACAAAATAATGTTTCAGGTTGAAGACCTTTCATCTGACTGTCCACTTCTGACACTGGAATAACCGATTGTCTGGAACTGTTGCATTGAGTTTTGTGTTCTCAGGTGCCACGTGGGAAGACAATGTGCTGTTCCTCAAGCTTCAATTACCTTGATTGGAACAGTGTAGGAGGCTGACCACAGAGAGGTTGGAGCAGGAGTGGGACAGGGAATTAAAATGACAGGCAACTGGAAGGTCAGATTAACCTTTGCCCAAGCAGACACATCGCAGGCACGCAATGTTGAAACTCTGGATAGACACAAAATACTGGAGTAACTCAGCATTTAGTTTAAGAAGGAACTGCAGATGCTGGAAAATCAAAGGTAGACAAAAATGCTGGAGAAACTCAGCCGGTGAGGCAGGATCTATGGAGCGAAGGAAATAGGAGACGTTTCGGGTCGAAACCCTTCTTCAGGAGTAACTCAGCGGGCCAGGCAGCTTCTCTCTGGTGATTTACAGAAATCTAGCAGTGGCTGCACCCATCACACTGAACCCAACTTTACCCGGTTTCACTACACCTCTCTTCACATTGTCCTGAACTCCAGAGCCGGCCAGTTTGCTGCACTTATCATTGCTATCATTTGCAACTGAGCTGATGTTTCCCCAGCAGTGGTTGATATTTGTCTCATTGTGCAGCAAAGAATCTGACGTTGTACAGGTGTTTGGGATGAACCTCGACAAGTACTTCTGTATCTCTTCCCAGACCTTAGCTATCTGCTTGTGCAACCCAGAACTAATGATGCTCTCCAGTGATCTGTGAGCCTCTCCACAACGTGCCGCTGTGTATCACTGATCCTCTCTCTGCCTTCATGGAAGTGAATGTGACCATCTCACATAGCTAGCTCCACAGAAGTTGCATGGAATCAGGATGTGAATGTTAAAGCTGCAGGTTTTTGGTTTGTGAACATTTATATCAGGAAAAATGTCAACTGAAATGTCAGCAGTCTGAAAAATTGCTTGGTTGTCCAAGCTTTTAAACAGGTTGCCTGACTACCCCAGTGCCTGCTTAGAATTTGTAACTACCCTTTCAAATATTTACCCTGGACACAATCTCAGGGAGTGCCTCTCTATCACTGACATATATATTCATGGACATTTCTCCAAATATTGACACACTTCTGAAAATTCCCAAACAATAACTAGACACCTTCCGGTAAGCTCTTGAAGTTATTCAGTGCTCCACATAATCACCGATAAAAACGAACATGTTCCCAGGACACCCCCTGAATATACATGAATTTAATCTTTGCAAACACTCGCAAAGAATGCACATAACACTGATTTCAAAGCCATAAATAGTCTAACCCAGCCATCTTTGATTTTCAATGGTAGACAAAAAATGCTGGAGAAACATAGGGGGTGAGGCAGCATTTATGGAGAGAAGGAATAGGCGACGTTTCGGGTCGAGACCCTTCTTCAGACTGATGTCTTGAGGGGGGGGGGATGGTCCGGAAAAAGAAAGGAAGAGGCGGAGACAGTAAGCTGTGTGGGAGAGCTGGGAAGGGGGAGGGGAAGGAGGGAGAAAGCAAGGGCTATCTAAAATTAGAAAGTCAATGTTCATACCGCTGGGTCAATGTTCACTACCATAAATGTCCTGTGTGTCACCATTGACCAGAACCAGATCAGTTGAATAAATACCATGGTTATTGAAATGAGTCCTACAGGGGCGGCATGGTGGCGCAGTGGTGGAGTTGCCACCTTGCAGTGTCAGAGACCCGGGTTCAATCCTGACTACAGGTGCTGCCAGGTACGAAGTTTCTAAGTTCTCCATTTGACTGTGTGGGTTTTCTCCGGGTGCTCTGGTTTTCTCCCACACTCCAAGACGTGCAGGGTTGTAGGTTAATTGGCTTTGGTTAAAATTGTAAATTGCCCCTAGTGTGTAGGATAGTGCTAGTGTACGGGGATCGCTGGTCGCATGGACTCAGTGGGTCGAGGGGCCTGTTTCCACACTGTACCTAAGCAGGGAGAGGTCTCCACACCTAAATCTCCATATCCTCTCCACCAGGCACAAA